>JAAEAF010000306.1:320477-440989 GCA_011037195.1 Triatoma infestans
TTACATATAAAGAGCTACAACTTTTATTTGAAACTTTTCCCCTGATAAATTCATTTAAGGGGACTTTGGGGGGAGGGGGGTTATGTTTTTCTTTAAAATGCTATCACAGTTGATTGTACAATTCTGTCATCCAAATTGAAATAACTAGAAATTAATATATGACCCAAATTCCGAGTTTCAAGGAAATTAGTAAACCGGACAGTTTTACTGGACAGTGTTTTCACTTTTCGACGAATTTCATTAAATTTGGTACCCTAACTATAAAATTTGTCAATTATAATTTTGAGTACTGGAGTAAGAGAAAAGTTGTGTGAGTGTTTCACACCAGATTTTTTTTGTGTGAGTGTTTCACACCAGATTTTTTTTATAATTATTATTTTTTATTTTATTTTATTGCTAGCAGCGATTCCTGCGCTATAAGTAACAACGATCACACAGTACTCATTTAAGCATGCCCGCACAACTCGCGCACATGCAAACTCCGAGGGGAGAAGCTACCCAGCGGTAACACTCCCTATACGCAAAGCTAATTGCTCTTATCATTTGCGGAGAGAAAATCACAAGGATTGGCATTTTGAACGTCTTGGTGGGTTATCTGGAATAGTGAGGGCTAAACGACGGACTAAAGGATTAGAATGGGATTGCAGGGATTGATGGAATTTTTTATATCAGTTTATGGCAACTAGAGTGACAAAAGGAATTTCAATGTCTCTATGAAGGTTAGGTTGGAAACATAGAAGGGGGCATTTACGATTGTACGAAGGATTTTTGATTCAAGGGAGATTTAGTCTATGGAGATTGGATTTAGTTGAACCCCATAGTTCATACCGTACATCCAGATTGGTTTCAATATAGAGTTATATATCAGTCGTTTGTTGCCTAGAGAGAGATTAGATTTAATGTCAAGTAGTCTTTCAATAGCCGATAGCGTCTGTTAAGTTCAATCCTTTCAATCGTGTATTTGGATTCCAGTTAAGTCTCTTATCTATGAACAACTCAAGGTAGCGGACGACATTGGTGGGTAGGATAGGAATTGAGTTATAGTAAATTGGGGGAGAGTGATGCGGCGGATGTGATGTTTTGGGATTTGGTTTCATTCAGTTTAATTTTCCATTTTTTGAACCACAGTTCTAGGGAAATGAGGTGGGCTTGTAGATTTCTGTGTAATATTACTGGATCACGATTAGAAGAGAGAATGGCTGTGTCATCTGCATAGGTGAGGAGAATGGTATCTGGATGGTTGGGAATATCCGCTGTATATATGGAGTACAGGATGGGGCCAAGGATACTACCTTGCGGAACGCCTATTTCGGCTTTTCGGATAGCAGAGAGAGACGTACCGATTTGTACTCGAAAGAATCGGTCGGTCAAATAGGAGTTTAGGATGAGATAATAGGTGAATGGGAGGATGCCCTTAAGTTTCCAAAGCAGACCCAGGTGCCACACCCGGTCGAAGGGTTGTTGCACATCAAGAAAGACACTCTTTCTTCTCAAGGGAGGATGAGATGGCGTCTACAACGCGATGACACTGTTGTATTGTAGAATGGTGTCGTCTGAACCCAAAGTGGTGATTCGGGATAATACTGGAGGATTCAATTATAGGGAGGATGTATTTAAGGAGGAGTTTCTCCAATATTTTGCCAAGGAGTGGCAGAAGACTTATGGGTCGATAGAAGGTAGGAAGATGATGGGGTTTATTAGGTTTTGGAATAGGGCGAATTAAGGAGGATTTCCAGAGAAACGGGAAATAAGCAGTTCAAGTAATGCATCATAAATTGTAATTAGGAGAACAATAGCTTTTTTAGGAAGATGACGGAGGATTATTGGTGAAATGAGGTCACTGCCTGGTGTTTTCTTCGTAGTAAGATGCTGAATTATAAACTGGACTTCTGAAGGGCTAAAAGGCTTGGGTGGAAGGGAAAGAGGAAGAAGAGTATCAAGACCTAGCTGAATGGGTTCGTGGAACAAAGGGTCGACCATATTCTGATTGAGGTAAATACCTTGGATAGATAGGAAGCAAACAGAGAGGCTTTGTCTTCATCTGATGAAGCCCAGGAGCCGTCATCACGACGAAGCGGTGATGGAACAGGTTTATAGGACAAAATTTTCTTTATGGCATCCAAAGTGACTTGTCTTCAGTGGTTAATGATTGTGTGTAGTCATGAAAACGTTCGTTTTGTAACTGTTAAACTTTAAGCGGTGTGTCAGTCTGCTGTAGATTCGTTTATCAGAGGGATAGCGAGTGCGCTGCCACTTGGCTCTAGCACGTCGCTTATCCATGATAAGTGTTCGGATATATAATGGAAGTTAGTTGAGTTAGTATGATATCGCGTTCGATTGGGTTGGTGTAATGTTGATTGCCTTATGGAATTTTGTATAAGTGTAGTGAAATGTTGTACTGCATTGTCAACGTCGTTTGTCGTTTTAAGGCGTATGTGTAAGTCTATTTTGTCTTCAATTTCTAATTGAAATCTCTTCCAATCAACTGGATCTGTAATTAGGGTTGGTTTAGGAGTCTTAGGGATGAGGTACGTGTCAAGTGTAATTAGGACCGGACTATGGTCTGAGGAAAGTTCTGTGAGGGTTGAGATTTCACAGTACAGTGATATCTGGGGCATTATGAAAAAATCAAGGATGTCAGGGAGTTTGGAAAGGGATGTAGGGCAGTAGCTAGGTTGGTCAGGTGTGAGAGTGTTATAGTTTTGGGATAGAAGGACATTGAGGATAGTTCCGCCGCGAGGGTTCGTTGCACGGCATCCCAGTTGTTGATGTTTCGCGTTGTAGTCGCCACCTGAGAGGAATCTAGGACCTAGGGAATTGAAAAAGGAGATGAATTGTTCTTGGGAACAGCGAGATTGAAGTTGTCGATATACAGAAGCGAGATTGGCTGATAGAGAAATTGCAGAGGATTGAAAGTAATCTGCAGATATAGGAGGGAGAACATGGTGTTTCAGGGAATTTCTGACTAGGATTGCCGCATCACATATACTACCTACACACATAAATGACATCACTTTTATGAGAAAGATTTTGCCAGAAAGGTAGATATTTTTGAGGGCGTCCTTTGAAGAGGCTAGACATTTCAAGCTTTCCTCTTCCCACTTGAATACAATGTATCCTCTTCCCACTTGAATACAATGTATCCTCGGTTAACTATTATAACTGCAACTTTACAGAATAGGTTTTTTTGAGTTTTCTCGAAATCTAGTATAATTATTTATATTCAAAGAACGTTGAAACATTTCCGGTGAGAAATCTGTTAGAAAGTCTGACTTGCGGTTGCGATAATCTCTCTTACTGCGAGATGTGATCCGATTTACGAAACAATAAAAATAAGAAGGTTATTTATTAGAAATAAATATATAAGTAAAAAATAATTAAAATAAATAACATGTTAAGTAGCGTGTACAATCTTAAGTAGAATGACTTAACAGTTGAGAAGAATCTCTGTTATTATTTCCTTGAATAGGTGTGTTAAGTCAGTCTAACTACCGATTGTAGTTCTAGATCACTTAGTAAGTTCAAACTGGCTAATTAGATATGTGTTCGGATGGAAGAGGGTATGTTTGTGTGTGAGACAGATTGAGGAGGAGAAGGAGTGATATACTGATCCCTATTCAGTAAGCTGAAGTCGTCCATGCGCACACGCACTAAAATACACACACACACACACACACACACACACAGAGTCATGTGTGAAAAACTCGTCACCTTCTAGAACAACAACACTAACCAAACTTTACTCTTACATCTGACCTGTCTACCCCGCCCTGCACCACCGCCAACATCCTACTACTTCTTCTTCAACAGTATCACGCTAACATTTTAGAACAGGAAGAAGTCAACATTAGTAGTAGTGGTAGTAGAGTAGTAATACTACTGTAGTAGTAGTAGTTGTGTGCGGTTGAATGTGGTGCACACGATGGTGTGTGTGTGTGTGTGTGTATGCGCGCGCGTGCGTGTCTAGTTGGGACGCCGCCGCCGTTGCCGCACGCTTTCAATGACGTCATCACTATGGAATGTTCATTCATGTGATCGCGGTAGCCGTGGGACTGACTGCACACACCCCGCGTGATAGCAGTGAACGGTCGGTCGGTCTGTTTACTCTGTCTCTCTCGTGCACACGTTCTCTGACTCTTTCTAGTTGACATAGGTCCGTTCGCATAATTTCCTTCTGCCTTGCTTGCTTATATATCCCGTTAGATCAGTCAGTGAGAATCTCTTTCAACTATTTCTACATCTGTGAAATTTTGTCATTAATCTCAAACACTTTACTTTTCTAAAACATCTGAGGTGAAACACTCACACCACTTTCTCTTTCTGCACAGAGAACTTTAAAACGTATACATCCGGTGAAAACTCGATATCGTACTAAATTTGACAGAATCGCAATAGGTCCACCTACCAGCAGTTAAGAGAAGCAAAAGTCATAAATTCATTCATCTCATTTTAAAAATTACGATTGTATCTTTTATTTTCTTTTTTTTTTTAAGTGGATATGCACTATGACCTGAAAGATCTATTGTACTCTCCCGGTGCCTTCTCAGTACACTGCCGGCCTCCGAGTAGTATTCGCTTCCTACAGACAACACTGCCTATCACCGGACACTGAGTTATAGAGACTCTTAGGAAGAGAAAATCTAAAGGCAGCATGATATATTCGAATCCGGGATCTCCGCGTTGCTAGTGTGATGGATGCTAGAAATATAAAAATATATTTAATTTGAAATTATCAAATTATGAACAAAATGTAACATTCCCTGGCAAAAGGACTACTCAGGTCGAAGACCACTATTGTCTTTTACTGTTCATGAACTTGATAGTACTGTCTACCCCTTCTTCTCACAGGGGAAGATTTAAACGAACAATTAGAAGGCATTCCTTCAAGACAGTCTGAAACAGACACCGAAGCAGAACACTTCAGGAATCAGTGCCAGATATAAGTTAAAACATAAGAGTTTATTCCAACTAATTTCAGTATACTTATAAGCATATTATTGTGATTTTGTAAAGATTAAATTCTTTTAAAGAATAATATATTTATTTCAAAACAGTGGTGCTCTCTTGATTATTACTAATACTTCTCTCTTATACATATATACTTACAAGCCCCTTTACTAAACTGCTCGTGCTACACACAAGCTACAACAAACTACGTTACAAAACAGCACACCAACAACATTTCACTAGTACACTGAGCTAATCACTGATTATATCCTTAGTGCCATTTTTAAATCCTAGTTTCTCCAGGAAAATTTAATTTTCCTTCTATTACCCATACAAATCAAAGGAAACTTTACTCTATTTTGGCATATATAACCAGAATTGTTTTGTTTAAACATTTTTATTGATTTTTACAACTGCATGTTAATGTAATAAGTAAAATAGATAACGTGTGAATAATGTGTGCGTTGGCTGAAGGCCGCGGCACACAGACCTAATCTACTTGAACGACTGCCATCCAGTGATGGCAGTAGTAATAAGCCATAAAGTATGGAGTCTTACGACTGCCTTACCAGACAGCCGATTATGTAAGCAGATGATCGCGAGGCCATCGACGCTTCAGTCGTCGTGATAGGTTAGAGGGGAGAGTTGCAGTTGAGAGCGCTTGGAAAGTAGATTTGAATGAGAGGATAGTTGGGAATGGAACTTTAGATAACGGGACTTGGCTACCGCAGAAACGAAGGGAATTTTAAGGTCGTTGTGGATGGTGTGATTGGAAACGTAGAAGGAGCATTGACTATGGTGCGGAGGATTTTAAACTGCAGGGATTGAATGCAATAAAGTTCTGAATGTCTGGATGCCCCTTACAATCCAAATAGGGGGTAATAGAGATTAATGTGGTTATCGTTTGTTATGTTATGTAAGTTTCGAACGATTGTCTAGAAGTTTTTTTTTAGTATTTTGTACCTATTATTCAGTTTAGTTCTTTTTAGTCGAGTATGGGGATTCCAGGTTAGTCGTTTGTCAAGATTGATACCAAGGTAACGAACATTTATGACGGTAGGTAAAAGAATATGGTTGAAATATGTAGGAGGAAGGGTTTTTCGATTTAATGTGAAGACTAGGTAATTAGATTGGAACTGATTCATCTTGATTCTCCACTTTCAGGGCCAAGGTTTGAGAATGTTGAGATGGGATTGAAGATGGCGAATTGTCTTGATGGGCTCGTTATAATTTCAAATCAGCACCATCTAATCAATACGCAAAATCTCGTAGAAGTCATCCAGTCAATAAATTCTATGCTAAGACAATAAATGTTTTGTTGTGGTTGGTTCCTCGGAGCTGGAAAGCATCAGAGGCAGAGACAATCGCTAGAGTGTCAGAGACAGTGTGGAGACAGAGACCCTCGTTAGAGAGAACTCGCCATCTTCAATCCCATCTCAACATCCTCGAACCCTGGCTCCGAAAGTGTATAATCAAGGAGAATCAGTTCCACTCTAATTACATGGTCTTCACATTAAACTGAAAAACCCTTCCTCTTATATATTTCCACCATATTCCTTTACATTAAAGTCACAAAAATTCGTTACCTTGGTCAATAAATGTTAAGTCAATAAATGCTATGTGGGATGACCACAAAAAGAAGCAGGCTATCACGGAAAATGTCTCTGATAAAATTGTTTTCTTAGTGCTGACCGATTTCGCGTTTTGTGGAATCCTTCTTTAGTTCGGTAGTCTAAATTATCAAATGGTACAATGTAACTTATGTATGAAAGAAACTTTAAAAGTTGAAGTATACGTCACTGCACAAACAGGCCCAGCGCTGCGATCATACTCTCCTGTTCAATAATGCTTTCTTCAGTACTGTCTTTTTGTTTGTTGGTATTTAGAATACTAAACATAGCATTTATTGACTGGATGACTTCTACAAGATTTTGCGTACCAATTAGGTGGTGCTGATTTTAAATTTTATGTCTTGTTATATATTTACTAATACGCTAAATCAAAATTTAAATTTAGGAAACAGAACATACAAATATAGACGACTGTCTTTCTCTCTTGGTCCCCCTCTCTCTCTCTCACACACACATACATAGAGACCATTCGCTAAAAACATTTTTGTCGTATTCAGCGGATCCCATAACTTGTATTTCCGGTGAAAACACTGTTTCGAAAATTTGGCACGATCGCCACACTTTCTTTTACGTAAGAGAGAAAAATTAGAGAGTAAGAAAAAGTAAAAAAGTCAAGAAATATTTTTACAAAATTATCGCGAAACTAGTCTGGGTATTTATATCTATGTCTGATAGCATAAAAACTGGAACTAAACTTTAACTAATAAAAATTGTATTCATAAATTAATTGTAAATATAATCCAGTATAATTTTCCATTTAATTGTAATTTTTTCCTTTTTCTATTTTTTGTTTTAAATTTCCAATTCAAATTAATATTAAAAAAAAAAAACTACATAACTTTTCTTCACTTGTCTTAAACACATATTATAGTTCCGGTCAGAAGCTTCCGGAAATGTTGATGTGTTTTTAATTATACCTATAAAGATATGTAGTGCTTAATTGCTGGAAACGTTAGCATTTTAATTCAGTAGTTACATGAATTTTTTTTTTTTTTTTTACCACAATTAAATCAAATATATATTATTATTTTTATTTATAAAAAATCTGTGTTAATTGCCTTTTATTTTATACGGATCGTATTAAAACAGTTTATTTATATAATTGTAATGCAATATTTTTCAACTTTTATTAAAATGTTTATTGATTAATATCAACTATGCGAACGAGTAAATAAGGACACATCAAATCATCAGGCGATAATAAATAAAAACTTGCCTTTTTTGATGGATATTATACCCACCATTGTTTGAATATAAAAAATATGGTTTTGGGTGACGAGAACTTTTACAATTAGTAGTAAATTGTTGTTGTAAAACATTCCCAAACTGATCATAGGCCTCAGACTCTATCCGATCGTGGCTGCCCAAAAAAAGTGTTGTAGATTGTTGTAGGGGATTGTTGCACTGCGACCTGAAAGATCTATTGTGTACCCCGGAGTTTTCACCAACGCACAGCCGGTCTCTAAGCAGCGTTCTCTAGGGACAGACAACATTGTCCATCACAGGACTGTCAGTTGTAGAGGATCCTAGAAGGAAAAAAATCTAAGGCAGCATTAGAATTCGGGACTCGAACCGGCACCTCCGCGTTGCTAGTCCAGCGCGCTACACTGAGCTAACCCTTCCTTCTCTCCTTGCCTTTCGCCAATTAACTAGGGATGGAGACCCTAGTTTGTGTACTGTGTTTGTCCTTGTCTGTAAAGTGCAGAGTGTATGTAGTTTAAATGTATTGTGTACTGTTTTGATGATGTGCATGGATTATCGCTACTCCCCAAGTAACTGCATGCATCAACCAGCTTTTGCGGGCAAAAAAAAAGTGTTATTATTAGGAGGATTCTCCAAAGGAATCTTGATTTCCTCCTTATACCTGAGATCTTCCTAGAATGGCTAGTAGCTTATGCCACAAAATAGTTTCTGCTCGATAAAAGGGACTGCTGCGTCTATTCTTGCCAGAAGGTTCGCCAGCTCATTACCTTGTAAGCCAACCTTAGGGGATCTTTTACAATTGTACCAATTTTTTGTCAAGATTCCAAGTTTATAGAACATCGGTTGACTGGATGTACTTCCTTTTATTATATTTTACATTCAGCACTATACGTATTATTGAAACAAACTAAATATTCAGTAAAAATTCCGAGTTTGAAGAGAATTTCATATAGAACTGTAAGAATTGTCGTAAGAGAAAGTAGTGTGAGTGCTTCACAATGGATTTGTGTTGTTCATTATCAGTGCATGTGCAAGGGCTCTAACTCTTTGTAAAAGGGCCTTATTCCTATATCTTCTCAAGGGTTCATTTTATACCAGACAAAGAAAAATCATAGCATTTGAAAATTTATTTTTAGCTTTGAAGTTTTGTTTAATTTAATTTCCCTTTAAAAGCAGTATTAATTTAAAGGTCATTGGCGCCCGGAGCATTCTCAGTGCACTGCCGGCCTCCGGACAGTGTTCTCTCGTTACAGACAACGCTGACCATCACCGAACAGTGAGTTGTGGAGGCTCCTATGAAGAACAAAGTCTAAGGGGTAAGCACTGGACTCGAACCCGGGATCTCCGCGTGGGAGTTCCACCACGCTAACCATTGAACTAAACCCTTCCATTGTCAGATTTACTATTTGCTATCAACTGCCTTTCTTACTAATTTGTACAATATTTTTTAAATAATACTTCTCAATTCTAAGAACGTAATTGTAAATTTACTTCCTTTTTTTCGGAAAACTAAACAATTTACGATATCACGAGCTGACAACAATTTTACAGGATTACGAACTTTTTAGAAATATCTACATTCTAGAAACTTTTTATGGCGATTTAAAAAGTTCGAGAAACTTTTTAGTTAATTTAAATCCTACTGAATATCGGATTAAATTTAGATGCATTTAATTTAACAGGTCAAAGTTTATGTTTAGAACATTTCAATTGTAAATATAGATGCTTGACACGAAATATTTAAGAGCTTTGTGACCTTAGTTATTATGATGGTTGGCCCATACCAGAAATAGAAATCTCACTATCTACATATAATTTTATCTTGAAACTGTCAACCAGGTATTCTCTCTCTCTCTCTATATATGTGATATTAATTTAATTTATATCAAACATTACATTAAATTTATTTATGGATAAATAAATAGATTTTGAGATTTTATTTTACTGTCAAAAATGAGGTTTTTAAACAACTTTAAATGAAAATATTCGGTAGTTGGCAGGCAGAAACAGAAATTATTATGATGAGCCAAAACTCCCTCTGCCGTTCCGATAAAAAAATAATTAGCAAATCGGATAATTAATCGGGTAATTAATTACTAACATAATGAAATTTTAAAAATCAGCTATTTTCTATATGAATACTTAGGTAGCTAAAAGTTTTGTTAAATAGCTCTTTCATCAAGTGTAATCCTTTTTTAATATATAATAGGTAATAGGTAATTTTTTCTACGTTCGGTGCCCTTTAGGAACTAGATGAAAAAAAAAAATATATAAAGAAGTAGTGGGATGTAATGAACAGTTAAACTTTTCCCTATTCCCTAATTCTTTTTCCTTTTCATTTGTCCTTTTAGCAAATTCGAATGTGGAGCTAGCCCATCGCAAACCTTCCAACATGGAGAACCAGAGCTTATCTGTTAGATTGAGGTGGGTCGCCGTCACCATGGCTAACAGACTTTTCTATCTATTAAAATAGGCATAAGGGGACAACAAAATAATGAGGAAGCGGAAAAGAAGGAGAATTGAGAAGCTTGCATGGGGGGAATATCTAAGTACTTCTTTCAGTTGCCTCATCCGACTCCGAAAAGCCACTCCACCATCCCGAAAAGCTTTGTTCTTTGCCTGGTCAAAACCGGGCACAGTGTGTTCGCTTGATTTCTATGTGGAGGGGTTCATTAATAGAAATTTATAATTGGATAACGATTTCCTAGATTTTTAAACTTCTCTTTTTGTTCTGAGAGAAAACCTTATGCATGCGGAAAATCAATGTAAGACGGAAATTTCCAAGCAAAGATTGCGGAATTACTAATTGGGTTATATACTTGTATATTAAAGTTCAATTACTAATTGGGTTATATACTTGTATATTACGAAGTTCTGTAGGTTCAGTAATAAAGTATTTCAAAGCAGGCAACAATTATCGATTATATCATACTTTAATTAGTTATTACTAACTTTCAAAGTGGCCATTATATAAATATTGAAATCCGTTTTATGTACTGATTCACTCGTGTTTCTAATCTTCATGGTTAAAATCATGTCTGAAGAAGAATATTCGTTGCGTCTGTCATGAAATGTCAGGATATTTAATACTTTTATTTGTTGATTCTGATGAAGAATACATACTTTACTTAATTTTTACATATAAATTTAATAGTTCAGTAATCCAAAACAGAACTTACAAGCATTCGTTTGAGTAATCTTGGTATATTAGACAACCTTTATGCCTTGCTCTATAGTTAGACAGGTAATCGCAAAATTTTTCACAACTTAGTAACAACAGCATAATCACTGTCTGGTCGGTGATGGGCAGTATTGTCTGTAGCTAGAGAACAATACTTGGTGGCCGGCAGTGCACTGAGAAGGCTCCGGGTAGCACAATAGTTGTTTCAGGTCGCAGTGCAATAATCCCCTACAACAATCTACAATAGCACAAATTATTCATGTAATTTCCTTGCCTTTAATAAAAAAAAAAAAGCTGCGAAAAACAAAAAAAAAATCATTCAAAAAAAGTGGTTGTACCGGTCAGGAAAGAATTCTCATGGGTTGCCATCGTAATACATAATTTATAAATACATTAATTGAGTTTGTTTTTATGTATGCATTTTTGAATTATGATGAACATTATACTGTCACACATATATGTATACATAAACTTCAGACTAAACATTAGTTATTTTTTTCTGGGGGCCTTAATTTTTCTATACTATTTCAACTTATCCTGGGCAAACACTCTTTGGTTGAGAAGAAATTGCATGCTTACAGTTTTTGCTATTTCTATGTGATATGCTTTTATCTACATATGGGGCGTGTGTAAATGGATTATGGTTAAAACGTACTTAAGAAAAATGCAGGACAAGTCTAGGACCTTTTCTATAACCTGACAGGATAAGACGAAGTTGTTAATGTAGCGGTTTTCTTTGCTATAGAAGGTTCGACTTTCTATATAAACCAGTTTACAACAAATGTTTTCGAAAGTTTCTGGGATTTGGTATAAATTATTTTTGAAATAAATTAATTTATATAAATTGAATTCTCATAAATATTTATAAATAATAAGGGCCAACATAAAACCTTTAATGATGTATTTCCATTCTAAAATAATAAATTAATAAAAAATTCCAAGATGTATAAATTTTATTTGAAATGAAGGACAAACAGACCATTTATATCCCTTGTTCCGTACGTTCATCATCCCTTCTGCTTTCCCAATTATCCCCTGACCGTCCTTCCTCATCATCCTCTCTACTAATTTAACTTCTTTCAGAATCTATTTCCTCTTATCTGTCTATCTTTCTCCTCACTACACCATCAAAAAGTAATCATTAATCATCGTTATATGATTACTGACGGTTCAACATCGTTAGTAGTTTATATTACTTAGTCAACTCCTAAACAACAAAAAAATAAATAAAACAATCTTCAGTTAACTACAGAAAAAAAAAAATCAAGTTAAAATAGTAAACTACAATAAAATAAAATAATTAAAATAATTTTCAAGGAAAATTTAATGTAAATTAAACAAAATTAAATTCGTTGTTTTGAATTAGAAAACTTGTGTGAAACATTTACACAATTAGCTCTGACCAGTTATATACTAATAATCTAATTTCCCTCTCCTCAACCCCTTAGTAATGCTTTACAAAAGCAATTTAAATTTAAGCCTTACTCGCAGGTCAAATTTACTTTAATGTCATTTATTCCAAGGTTTTATTTGAATTAATATGTTAAAAACAAAAGTGATAACTGACATTTTGTGCTCCATTTTTTTTATTATTATTGTTACTTCAGTTTGGTTTTTTTAAACCACTTCTTCAAACTCCCATAATCCGATTTCTTTTAAAGATATTACGATTTAGAAATACGCTTTTATTAGAAGATTTATGTTATAAAATATGTATATAAAATAACAAGAACAGTTATACATTCTTGGAAATGTTATTGAACTGTTTTAAAACTGTTAAAACTAAGTTCAGAATAAACAGATGAGCAAGCAGCCTTCAAATATTTTTCATTGGGTTCTTTTTTCATTTATTATAAGGTCATTAAATTATTCAGGATTACAACAAGTAAATAAAATTAGTAGAACCAGAGACATTTTTCGCGATAGCCTGCTTCATTTTGTGGTCATCGACCGGTTTCGGGCGTTCGCCCATCATCAGGATGTTTTTGTCGAACAGTGTAATAATATATACTTGCACAGAGCAAATACAGTTTATACACTCTGTATTATTAACTGTATATCATCAAAACATCCTGATGATGGACAAACGCCCGAAACCGGTCGATGATCACAAAATGAAGCAGGCTATCACGGAAAATGTCTCTGATGCTTTCCAGCTCTGCGGAGCCAACTACCACAACAAAATTTAGTAGAAGTTTTGAAAATTTGTTAGAAATCCGTTAAACTTTTCATCTTAATGACTTTAATCCAATCCGAGTCAATTTAGAAGCAGTTAGCGATTTTATCGTTATTGCAGAAATGAAGGGTGATTGTAGGAAGGACGATTGGTCAATTTCACATACCAATCCATTAATGTTTGTTGGAGATACTTTTTTTTTTTAGATTAAATTATATGAAAAAAGATTCTATAAATATCCTTTAGCTTAGCCAGATTATTAGGGAGATAATATAGATAAGAAGAGTCTGGATTGCAAAGTTTTGACTCGAAAAAATCCTCTGAAGAAAATTGGTTAAATCTAACATTGCAGTATATTTCTAGAATTGGCTTATTATTTCTATTTTGTTTTTTTATTATAAAAAATATTTTACGAAATTTTGTTTAAGCTGCCTTTTTGTTAAATAGTTATTTCAAAGCATTATTCTTCTTGGAACTTACCTTCACATTTTTCATTATTCTCTTACCAGTGAATTTAAAAGGAACTGAATATCTTGCTTAGGACAATGAAAGTTTGCGCATTGTAAACATAAATATTCTTAAATGCATTTTTTTTTTTAGAAAATTAATTCTTTTTAAGTAGAAGCACTAAAGGAGAATTGTACACAGGAAAAGAACGCAAAATAATTAACCTTTATCAAATCGATATTTTGGAATACAAATAAATGATCGTAAAATTAATTGATATTAGAAATCCGTGAGTTCACTTGTACAACACTTTATATCAGATTGACCAACTCACTAGGATTGCTTTGCTTTCATATACGATAAATGTCTGGTGTTCTTTACACTCCTTGAAGGTCTACCGCATTCAAAATGGTTTCTTCTTGCTTTGAATTACTTCTAGAATAACCTAGAAAGTTTTAAACTGTTCCAAAACTCTTTATTGTGCATTTAACATTAAAATATTATAATAGTTTGTAATTTGTTTTGGAATTTCTCTTAGTTTCGAACGTTCAAGTCTGCAGCGATTTTTTTTTCCAGGCGCATCGACTGCCGTGGTCATTAGCGCCAACCTAATTCTATTCCTTCACGATCTGTGGCCTCTCGAGCCGGGATGGCATATGCTAATCTACGAGGCTTCCACAAACAGCACCTTACCTAGCAAGGTAGGGTGGAACTCTAGATTGTCGAATGCTTTTCCACACATCCCCTCTTATATCATCAAGCTAGCCGATGAGGGGAATGTGGAATATTATTTGTGCCATCCCTTAGACTACTAAAACTAGATTTGTAGATTTGGGCAAAACTAAAGCAGTTTTTCACTACGAATTGCATTATACACATATTATAACATAAATAATAATTTTATTATAGAACCATCTTTAGGAGGCTATTTTTAACTCAAAGTAATTGAGTGGTGCAGCACTTTTAAAATTAAAATGAACTGAACCTAATGGGGTTGAAATACTTATATACATATATAAAATTTCTTTCAACCCTTAGATAAAAGCCTAATCTAAAGATTCATACTAACATTCTCGCCAATAAATACATACACTATGAGTAGATTCATGCTAATAAATACATTCAAGCTAATAAATACATTCAAGCTAATAAATACATTCAAACTAATAAATACATTCACGCCAATAAATACATTCAGACTGAACATTCTCACAAGGGGAAAGTACTCAATATTCCTTTCCCCTTGCTGCGCTTATTGTACTAAATATCTGCATAGGTATTTTATATTCTTCCAAGAAGGGAAATCCATTTGATTTATATTTTAGATCATTGAAAATGAAATAATAAACAAAATATGGAGATTTTTTTTTTTTAATAAGGCGAGTCAAATCTATAGTCATCGCTGGACTCGAACTCGGGACCTCCGCGTGGGAGCCAAAGCGCTAACCACTGAGCAACTCCCTTGGAGAATAATAGAAATAACGTGAAAAATAAACAGAAATAAAGAAGTGGGCCAAGTTATCAAATAACAAATAACAACTAACTTAAGACCATAATGTCCGCGCATACTTTTATTATACCTGAGGTATTATCACTATCACACTGTTCTCTATCTTTATCACTCTCTCCTTCTAAGATGGATCGACGAGTAATTTAATTTAAAAGTTTGATTTGATCCCACGCGTCCATTGAGAAAAAAAAACCGGTTTTAGTGAACCACTGGAAGGCAGTCTTAAAATTACGAGTTCACTTCTCAGTACTGATGGTGACTGGCCCCCTCAAAAAGAAAACTGGTTTCTGCTCGTCGCTTCTTTAATAATAAACCTTCTCTTTCTAATTGAGCTACGCCACTGACCCGCACTTCTCTATTTTCTTTTTTTTTTGCTCCTCTCCACAAACAGTATTTTGCACAAATATGCAAGATTAAAATATATTCTTCCTGCGTCTTTTACTACTTTATTTATTTGTTTTTATCGCTTATTTATTTTATATAATATTCTTTGTTGATTAGCAATTAGAAAATGTGCAAGTCAAGACCTTCTCCAAACATTTGCAAATAAATTTTAGGCTAAATAAATGAATTGCGGACTTCAAAACAGTTTGATTAAAGCTAGTGACACTGACCGTATTTACAAATAATTAAAATTTCGATTTTAAGTTTAGCTTCAAAACGGGATGGATTATTGTTATCGGTGTATCAAGACAAATGGAATATGCCAAAAAAAAACAAAAAAACGCTGCTGTGAAACACTCACATACGACTTTCTTTTTCTGCTGTATACAATTATATACATACATAACATATAAAATGCCATACTTTTTCAGGCTTCAAATTTTACCCATTTGTCCTAAATTTGACTGAGGGGGGGGGCGAAGTACCATTCTACAATCCCAGCCAGGTATAGGAGTAATTATTTTCTAGTCAAAAAGAAAGTGTTAATAACATTGGACCAATCCTATTACAAATTATGTGTGGGTCTGCAATGCTGGATAACATTGGTATTCTATCCGTCGTAGCATGCCTATTGATTTTGTTCCTGACCGGTTTCGGATTTTCATCCATCGTCAGACCAAATTCACCAACATCAGAGACATTTTCCGTGATAGCCTGCTTCTTTTTCGGTCATCGACCGGTTTCCGGCGTTCGCCCATCATCAGGATGTTTTTTCAAACAGTGCAATAACATAGACTTGCCCAGAGCAAATACAGTTGTAACACTCAATTTGCTCTGTGCAAGTCTATGTTATTACATTGTTTGACAAAATCATCCTGATGATGGGCGAAAGCCCGAAACCG
The DNA here is from genome assembly GCA_011037195.1 of Triatoma infestans. Classification (NCBI taxonomy): domain Eukaryota; kingdom Metazoa; phylum Arthropoda; class Insecta; order Hemiptera; family Reduviidae; genus Triatoma; species Triatoma infestans. Next base: position 336,859 of record JAAEAF010000306.1, read on the forward strand.
GACGATGACCACAAAAAGAAGCAGGTTATCACGGAAACTGTTTCTGATGCTTTCCAACTCTGCGGAACAATGAAAATCCGAAACCAGTCAGGAACAAAATCAATATGCATGCTACGACGGATAAAATACCAATCCTACTTACATTTGAAATTTAACATAACTAACGGCATAACATTTGAAATTTAATGCCACAAATGCCGTGCAACTATCTTTTTTGGAAAAATGATGGAAATAATTTATATTTGTGCATAAGCATTCCAATTTTAAGGAAAACACATTATAGTGGTTAACGAGAGAAATTCTCAAAAACTTATTTTGTAAAGTCGCACAGCTGGAATTCCATTTCAGTATAATGTACGGTTCTTACCACCTACATAATATTAAAACACATTACATCTGATATCAGGATAACAGTGATAACAGACCTAGGTGTGGTATTTTCAGTGATATTATTATATATAGAGGGGAGCATTAAGATATAATCGAAGGAGCGCTCTTGTTATCAGTGCTATAAGGCAAGAGATCAGTTACTATCTCTCTTTTAAAGCGGCACCTCTATCAACGAATTACCACAAACTACTAATTATGGAAAGGGAGGATTTTTTCTTCTTCCTTTTGAAAAATATTTTGTTATAATTCATCAGAACTGTTGTGGTTGGTTCCGCAGAGCTGGAGAGCATCAGCGATATTTTCCGCTTCTTTTTGTGGTCATGGATCGGTTTCGGGGGTGCGCCCATCGACATCATCAGGATGTTTTTTGTCAAATAGTGTGATAACATAGACTTGCACAGAGCAAATTTAGTTGATACCCTCTTTAGTTGATACTCAAATTAACTAATTTGCTCTATGCAAGTCTATGTTATCACACTATTTGACAAAAACCATCCTGATGATGGGCAAAGGCCCGAAACCGTCGGTGACCACAAAACGAAGCCGGCTATCACGGAAAATATCTCTGATTCATCAAGACTATTTGTGCACTATATCGCTGATTTATTTATTTTTTTAACTGAAAATAATTTTTCTATAAGTTATGTTAGCCAATGTGGTAAGGATTCAACCTGGACTAAACTTAGAAGTACACAGATTTACTCTTAAAGAAATTCTATCATTAACATTTTATCTAGAATCTAGAAGCCGGCCATTATCTTTTCGTAGAGCTCGCAATGCTGACATCATTATTATGAAGTTTTCCTTCAAAATTCTATGTAGCGTTTGGAATTTACAAGTTTTAATGGCAGAAAGATTTCAGTCAGAATTGATAACTGAAACTACATTAACCACTTCACTAATTGACTTTTACTTCCTCTTACTTCTGGTAAGAGGAAGTATTGTGATCGGGTCAAATTTTTGAAATTGAATTTGTCACTGGAAATACGAAAAAAATTTTCTTCAGCGAATGATCTGTGTGAATATCTCAAAACACGAAAAATCTCAATAAGTTCAAACTTGGTATTCTGTTTAGATACCGCATCTGTCACGAAGTTTTTCCGGATAAAATTCATCATCATCAATGGGTATAATGACTTTACTGAATTTTTTTTTTTTTTCAAAAACGGCACCAACTATTTTCTTTAAACTTAATTATACTATCGACTATCTTTCGAACGTTTTATTTTTGGAGGTTCTGCGTAATTTATGTCGTCGTTAAATTACAAAGTTTAATTGAGTTCCTTCACTGTTATGGGTGCTGTCTTCTGGACTACTGTGCGTATTGAAGTCAACAACTGAGCTTAAGGTCCTACCATTATGTAAATCCAACTTCCTGTTTTTATTTTAGAGCTCAGAAAAACATTTTCAAGTTGAAAGAACATTTGATATTTTTGTAATTGATTATTTGTTTTTGTAATTAATTATTCGTAAGTTTTCTTTTTAAATTATTCTGCAATTTTCTGGAAAACAGATTTTATAATTTTCTCCTTAGATGTATTTATTACATTCATATATCTTCATTAGCATTATTTGTAAATTTTTCCTAGGAACTTCATTTTATTAGGTCTTGGTAAAACTGTAACTACAAGGCTATCTCCTGAAGTGCCCATTTATCGATTTGGACGGTTTCATAATCCAACGTTTAAATATAATGAGACAATTAAATTGATACTAAATATTCCATATTTAAAGATAATTTTTCCATTAGACAATTTCAATAAGAGAAAATCCTTAAGTTTCATTGCCAGTTTTTTTCTCTAAATTTTAAGCCTTCCAGACATGTGTGCCTCTTTAATTTTATAATGTTATCAATTTTTAGTTGAAAGACGGATATTATTTTTAAATCTGTCTATTTATAGAGGTGAAAGAAAGTATTTTAAAGTTAGCTGCCAGTCTGTAATAGGAAGATTAATTTTGTGTCTACTGCCGGCAGGTTTTAGTGTTTTATTTTTTTATTTCATTTTTTCCTAACATTTCGGACAACCGAATCCATTTGTTAAGTTCTTGTGAACTATATGGTGAAGATAGATATATTTTTTTTAACTAAAAACCGTTTTCTCGGCCAACTTGATCTCCACTTACAGTTTGGTTATACATATGTGTGTTTTAACCGGAAGTACGTGTAAATATTTTTTACATGACAAGAGAGGTAGGTATATGTTCCTCTATGCATTCTTCATCTATTGAAGAATATCCTACCTATATTATAACTTACCTTTCAGGAATATCGATGATTTATAAGTATAGATAACATTTCTTCCTAGCTCTTGTATTTCGCAGGCAATATCTTTTTTCATTCCAATTTATAGATATTGTGAATATCATGTTTTCTTGGAACATTGCAACAGTTTTGTTGTTGCAAAATTTTTACATGGTCTTTTGACATTGATTGAAACAAAAGAAGAAGAAAGAAAAATCTAATACGAAACACAAAGACGTCTTTCTCTTATGGCAATTATTAGTGTCTGAATTTAACTGCATTATCAACTACCAGCTGGCGCCTCTATCAATACTCAACAAATCTTGAAGTTGCCGTTAGTTGGTGTTAAGCTTATAAATCTCGCAAAACTTTCCTTTAAATCATTTTTTTTATTCCGGAAAAATGTTTCATATTAAACATAATGATCTTATTAATATACAACAACCATTCCAAGAAAATCGTTTGAGCGTTGATTGAGAAAAATCTTGCAAAACTCAAAAAGGTAACCAATTTAGTCACAGTTTTGGATTAACGTTTTTCTTCAAACTGGAATTATTGCATGGATTTTAAAGTAACTTTAATGCAGATGTAACAACTCTATCCTATATTGAGAGGAAAATTAACTTACAACTCCTCCCCCCCAAACAAATAAATTTTCCTGGAACTATGTTTTAGATAAAAGAAAAACTAAAATGTCTACAGTTCAAAAAAATACGCACAAAAATCTCACAAAATCTCACGGAAAAGTATCCATTAAAGTCGCTTCTCCACCGTTTGACGGATATTGGCTAAATCCTTCCTGATCGTATCTTAGGATTCTGTGGTGGTATTTATGTAGAAATATGAAGTTGAGTTTTCTTCGAACTATTGCACACACATACAGTTCTCATTCTCCAAAAATATTTAAACATTTGCCTTACAAGAAAGTCCTCACGAGTTGATCTAGGGGCTAGCGCACCCGCCTTTGATGCGAGAATTCGGGGTTCGATTCCCGTGAGGGCAAAGTAGGTGTTGGCCAGCATCGTGAAAAAGTAGGAAGCTACAGTTAGTAGTGCCCTAGGTAGCGAAGACCGGAACTAAACGGCGAGGAACCTGCGGCAAGTTTCAAATCGCCGTCAGGCAAGCCTTAGCACTTCATGGGCTGTTGCGCCATGGGTTTTTGCAGTACAGGATCAATAATGTTTTTGGTGTTCGTTACGATCGCTGTATTCAATGTTGTAAATTGAATGTTGAGGTTCGGTCATACAAAAGAACTCTTTTTAAATTTCTACCGATGTTTCGGCAAATTTATTCAGGGTCTGTACAAAGGTTTTAATACAAATAAAAAAAATTGAAAAATAACAAAATATACACTTAAAATAAATATTTTCAAATAAAATTGATAGTGAATGCACACAAAAATTTTTCTCCGTGTTTAATATCTTCTTAAAGTTATTAAAAGTGTTTTTTAGAGTGCACATCTATTCTGACTAATATTTGAAAGTTTAAATTTATTTTAACATTCAGTGGAAGAGGTGAAACTGTGTGTGTATCTCTGCAACGTTGTTGGTCATAGTGCAGGTAAATCCGAGCATATACATTCAGGCGTATGTACATTTTACTTGTTACCAACCAGTTTTTAATTATACTTAATATCCCTAACTGTATAATTTTTTCCTAAATTTCATTTTTCATTAATTAACAATAATTATTGTGGCCAATGGGCCTTAGCGATACAGAAGTCGACTCCAAGTCAATTACTGACGATGACAATGAGTGGTACGCATCTTCAAAAAAACTAAAAAGGCCTAATACTTCTCCTGGCAAAAGTAAAGGGAAAAAGCCAGCGCCAAGTACGAGACTGAGAAGTGCGTCAATTTCTTCGAATAAATCTAATCGATCAACAGTTCAAGGAGCTGGCGGAATACTGCCTAACAATGCCTCAACATCAACTGATATGACTTCAGCCTTCTTCACGCCAAATCCTTTTGCACCTCTAACGGTTGATGAGACAACCCCTGCAACCAATAAAAATCCTGTTGATAAATACAAACCTCCACCCATATTTTTAAACAATGTTAGCAATTACATGGAACTCTGTAAAGTGTTATCAAGTCTTATCGGCCCACAGTCATTCTCATGCAAGTCTAGGGTAACAGACATAAAAATAAATACTACAACCGTAGCTGCATACAGGGCAGTAGTTAGATATCTGAGAGATAAAGGTGCAGACTTCCACACCTTTCAGTTGAAGGAAGATAAAGCCTATCGCATTGTATTGCGATATTTACATCAAACTACGCCCATGGAGGCTATTAAGGAAGAAATTGAACTGCTAGGTTTCAAAGTGAGAGCTGTCTCCAAAGTATTACACCCAGTCAGCAAAGCTCCATTGCCATTATTCTTCGTTGACCTTGAACCCCAACAGAATAATTCTGATATTTTTAAAATAACCAATCTTCTTTATACTCAAATCAAAGTAGAAGAACCACATAAAAACTATGGAAATTATTCAGTGTAAGCAATGCCAGCAATACGGGCATTCCAAAAGTTATTGCAACCATCCATCAAGATGCGTTAAGTGCGCTGGAAATCATTTGACATCTGCATGCAATAAACCAAGGGATACTCCTCCAAAGTGTGCCCTGTGTCTGGGAGAGCATTCAGGCAACTGGCGGGGTTGTGTGATACATAAAGAACTACAGAGACTAAGAAGAGACAGTGAACGAGAACGTAGAGTATCACCTCCAACAAGAATAGTTTACGCACCAAACCTAACGACCAATATTTTCCCAACCTTCCACAACGTCAGCAGCAGCCGCAACAACAGCAGCAGCAGCAGAACAACAACAACAACAACAACAAAGATCAAATCGACATGTGTCCTATGCAGAGATCGTGAGGTCGCTCCCGCCTCAGCCATCCAGTATTCCTATCCCCCCTTCTTCCAATGATATCACCTCTCTATTAAGCACATTCATTAATGAATTTAAGTCCTTAATTAATCCTCTTATTACACTTCTCACCACCATCGTCAGTGAACTACTTCCTCGTCATAACAGAACATAAATTCCCCAACTCACTATTCCCTTTCCATTCTTCTATGGAAAGCCAACGGACTGACATCCCACAGAGACGACTGGACGTATTTTTACATGACCGAAGAATCGACGTGGCACTGATTACCGAAACTCATTTCACTAGCAGATCATACTTTAAAATACGAGACTATACCACATACAGAACCGACCATCCCGATGACACAGCGCATGGAGGTACAGCAATATTAATTCGAAGCTCCTTCCCCCATTACCTCGTCCCAAGCAATCCTACAGATTCCCTTCAATCAACCATCGTTTTCTTAGAATCAAATCCGTTTTCCTTCAAAATTGCTGCTGTGTACTGCCCTCCAAATAAACCTCTCACCAGTCAACAATTCCTATCATTTTTTCACAACCCTGGGTCCAAAATTCATTTCTGGTGGCGACTACAACGCGAAACATCCGCGGTGGGGATGTCGTGTGGCAAATCCACGTGGGCGTATTCTCCTTGATGCACTATATTGTACTTCTTATTGCTTCCTGTCTCCTCCGCAACCCACTTACTGGCCAACATCTCAGTCCAAATTACCTGACATACTAGATTTCTTTATTACCTCACAAACTACTTCCATCCACTCTGATATATTCACAGTCAATGATCTCTCCTCTGATCACATTCCAGTCCTCCTCGTCCTCGACACACTACCCACAACCACGAACTACAGACCTACGCTGACGCCTGGACCTACTAATTGGAGATTGTTCCAAGAACATTTAGAGCAAAAAATAGATTTGAATATTTCTTTAAAGACTAGAGAAGAGATTGACGAAGCTGTCCATTACTTAACTTACTCAATACAAACTGCTGCTTGGGACTCAACACGAATCATTAAGAAAAATACCACACACTACACGGACAATTTACCACTACATATCAGAAAGTTAATAACTAAGAAACGTCGAGCTAGATCAATTTGGCACCAAACTCGGTATCCATCAGACAAAAGAATATACAACAAACTGACTAGACAGCTGAAATCTGCCCTAGCAAAACTAAAAGTGGACAGACACAATGATTACACAGCATCTCTCACAACTGAAAATAAATCTTTATGGACTGCAACGCGACGAATTCTTTCCTTTAAAAACACACCATCACCACTCCGTAAAGATAATGGAATGTGGGCCATAACTGATGACGAAAAAGCAGACTTGTTTGCCCAATACCTAACCACAGTCTTCCAAGCTCATCCTGACACATCTGATCCTGATTTTACACATCAAATACAGACAGACCTAGATATCCCTCTCCAACTCTCTCCTCCTCCCAAGGCGTCTACCCCTTCCGAAGTTTCTCACATCATGAAACACCTACCATCCAAAAAAGCGCCAGGCTTTGACTTAGTTACATCAAAAATCCTATCTCATCTCCCAAAGAAAGCAATAGTACTTCTTACAACAATATACAATTCAGTTCTCCGAACCACTTACTTTCCTCTAGAATGGAAATTCTCTGTAATAAAAATGATACCTAAACCCTCAAAACCTCATCATCTCCTAACTTCCTACCGACCGATAAGTCTCTTACCCCTGATGGGTAAGATCTTGAAACTCATCCTCAAGAGAATTCACAATCTCCTTGAAGACTCTGAAGTAATACCCAACCATCAGTTCGGATTTCGAAGCCTACATTCCACCGTTCACCAATGCCATCGCGTTGTAGACGTCATCGCTTCCTCTCTTGAGCGAAAACAGTATTGTTCTGGGGCTTTCTTAGATATTGCGCAAGCATTTGATAGGGTATGGCACCATGGGCTGCTGTGGAAGCTCAAGAGCATCCTTCTTATACCTATTACCTCATCCTTAATTCTTATCTCTCACACAGATATTTCGGTGTAAGTGTTGGGCACTCCTTGTCTTCCTATTACCTTTTAGCAGCTGGTGTCCCACAGGGAAGTACCTTGCTCCCATTCTTTTCACAATATATACTGCCGATATTCCAACCAATCCGAACACTCATACCTTTACCTACGCAGATGACACAGCCATTCTTTCCCCACATTCCGATCCTGTCCTAAGCACACGTAACCTTCAGCAACATTTGCAATCCCTAGAGAAATGGTTTTGCAGATGGAGAATGAAGGTTAACGTCCAAAAAAGCAAAAATATAACGTTCACTCTAAGACGTGCCATTTGTCCTCCAGTTCATATGAACCACATCTTATTACCATGCGTTGATACAGTTAAATATCTAGGACTCTATATAGACAAACGCCTGACATGGAACCCACATACAAGACTGAAACGAAACGAAGTAAAAAAACGTTACAGCCTACTCAAGCGACTACTAGACAGACGCTCAAAATTAACTTTAAACAACAAATTACTTATCTACAATCTCCTATTAAAACCAATTTGGACTTACGGACTCGAGTTATGGGGCTCAACCAAACGTTCCAACATCCACGGCTCCAAACCCTACAATCCAAAATACTCCGTTGTATAATCAATGCTCCATTTTACGTTTCTAACCTGACAATACATTCCGATCTCCAGATTCAATTTATAAGTGACCTGGTCCAAATACGATACCGCAAATTTCACACCCATCTCGCACATCATCACAATCCATTAATTCACCAACTTTCCTCAGCAGCCATTCCAGATAACCCTCCTCGACGACTGAGGCGGCAGTGGCCTCGTGATCTCTTATAAGTGCGCTGCGAAATAATGTGGGTGATTTCTCCATTCCCGTCATTTTAAGTCATCTCATTTACTTGTTGCTGGTTACGCAAGCGTACCAGTAGTTGTAAATTTGCAAAAAAAAAAAAAAAAAATATAAATTATATAAATAAACTGAATAAAAAGTATGATATGTATAGCACATTTAAATTTATTATAAACTATTGCTGCAGAACAGATCAATAATATTAAATAAATCACGACTATTGAAACTTTGACAATATGTGGCATATGTAAAAGTAAAGTATGAAAATAACAGGAAATTTACAAAACTTACAAAAATTTTCGGTTAGAATTATTTACAAACTGTAGTATAACCTGTGGCATACCATCACCAAGTGTTGACATTGGATGGGTCAAGGTTTATAAAGGGCTAGGAGAGCGGATGGGAAAACCGTGTCTTAATCTGTATGTTGTTTTGGAAATTCATTTTTTTATACCTGGTATCGATACAGATTTTTAGTTACACAATGACCAATCCTTATTAGCTCACTTTTTTCATTACTGAGTATGCTCAGTATGCATCACAAGGCTCCTTAGGGATAGGAATACTTGCAGTACAATTGCTGTAGAAAGTAGGTTTCCTCCAATTACTGTAGGGATTAGTTAACTATTTATTGGTAGGCTCAAAATGCAGTATCACAAAATGTTTCAGTATGCTGCAGAATGTTTCACATCCAGAGAGGCCAATGAAACGTTCTCTTTTGACAATTGATCTTACACTTTATTTCCTTTTCCTTAATTTACTGAACTCCATTGATGTAATTAAAATTGATATCACTATGAAATAAAAAATAAGTTCTGCGCTAACAGCAATGAGCGTTATACTATTATTGAGAGACAACAGTGTGAAAACTCTTTGAACAAGACTGCATTTTCAGTGCAACATTAACCCTATTTGTTATACAGTAAGATTAGAATGGTATTGCCTATTTGTTTGTAATAATTTATTGTGAATATCTGGCTTTTATGCTTACATATGACTTGGCAGCCAAGACTATATAGAGTTTGCCTCAGTATAAGATTGATCACATAGCGACCCATATAATATAAAATATTTTTTGGTGGGGGGAAGTACTAAAAGAAAACAAAGGCTAACAGTATGCTTTATTTCATCATTTGATACAATGCCCACAGCTTCAATATATTTTATTATACAGAAACTAGTGCAAGGCAAATATAGTGAATAGAAGCGACAACGTTAGCCCGTCTGTATCCTCCAGTGGCCATATAATTTTTCACTATGGTCTAGAGGGAAAATATAGGCTTTTAAAAGTGTCTGGCAAAACTGCGTTATTAAACTGAGAATACTATCATAAAACAGTCTGGAATACTTTTAATGTATTGGCCAAGAAATGATAATTTTTTTGGAAAAATGGCTTTTAAATCCAGGCCTTCATATTTCATTATTTAGTTTAAAGAGTCATAATCAAAATGAAATACAAAACGCTGGCTTGTGACTGAGTGTGAAGTTTGGTCAATCAGTGTAAACAGAAAAATTATGAAATGTTTTTACCAAAGTTTCGATAATTTTATTATCTTTATTATTTTATTATCAAAGAGTGAGTTACGAATCTGTTGTCATCGTTATGTGCTATTAAAAAAAAAAAAAATGGGTGAAACACTCACACAATTTTCTCTTCTCCAGTTTTCAAAATTGCGACTGAAAAATATTATAGCTAGTATTCCAAATTTAATGAAATTCGTCGGTGTTTTTAAGGTTAAAATAACAAAAATTAAAAATACTTCCTAGTAAAAACACACTTCCGGTCATCCGAATTTTTCAAACTCGGAATTTCAACAACATATTTAATTTTAATTAATATTACTTTCATGATAGAATTGTGTGATTAAATTGTTGTAGGGAATTATTGCACTGCGACCTGAAATATTTATTGTGCGCCCCGGAGCCTTCTCCAATGCCAGCCGGCCTCTAAGCAGTATTCTCTAGCTACAGACAACACCGCCCATCACCGGACAGTGAGTTATACAGGCTCCTAGAAAGAGAAAATCTAAGGGCAGCATGCTGGATTCGAACCCGGGACCTCCGCGTTGCTAGTCCAGCGCGCTACCACTGAGCTAATCCCTTCCTTCTCTCTTGGCTTTCGCCAATTAACTAGGGACGGACACCCCAGTTTGTGTACTGTGTTTGTCCTTGTCTATAAAGTGTAAAGTATATGTCGTTTATGCGTATTGTACTGTTCTGACTAAGTGCATGGAGTACTGAGCTGTGGTAACCCGTGGGGTCGCTACTCTCCAAGTAACTGCATACAACAGATACCCCTTGCGGGCAAATTGTGTGATAAACTGAAATAGCACTTTAGAAAAAATCCATGACCCCTCCTTCAAAAGTACCCTTAAACGAATTTTCCCGGAGAAAATAAAAGTTTTAGCTGTATGTAGGTGTAGTTGATATGCCTTGTTTCAAGAAAGTCGTTGCAGCCATTTTGAGAACATCACAAAAAAGTAAAAAAACTATTCAGTAAAGTGGTACTTCCGGTTGAAGAATTTTGACAGTTAACCTACTATCGGATCCCGTGATGATACCTAAACGGAATATCAAGTTTGAACTTTTTACGATTATTTGTTTTTGGGTGCTTTCGCATTCGTACATACACACACACACACACACACACACACACACGCGCCATTTTAGGAACCACTTTTCTGAACTCTGGGGACCTCAAAACGGATATTTACGGTAAAAACTCGATATCGAAAATTTGACACGATTACAATACTTGCTCTTACTGTAAAAGAGAAAGTAAAAAATGTTCTGTGAACAAAATTGGTTCACCAAGAGGAAATACAGGTTTTCTCTTTCTCTCGTTTAGGAAGTATGTGTGTGTGTGTGTGTGTGTGTGTGTGTGTGTGGTGAGTGTCAAAACCGCGGAAAGCTCAAACTTCATATCGCTAAAGTTTAGATATCTACTGCTCCTGAATCGAAGTTTTTGATCAAACTCTATTAATCCTATTTCCAATAAAACTAGGATGTTTTTTTGGCTTCAGTTTTTTGCGATCTTCCTCCAATGACCAGTACTAACCGTAAACATAAAGGCTATATAAATATTAAGGTATATTAAAACGATTGTGATAATCCCAAATTTAAAGAAAATTGGTTAACGGAAGCTCGGCTTTATTGTAATAGGATCCGAAGAGATGGGGTCCAAAGCAGAGAGAGAGACAGGATCACTTTCAAGTTTAGGCCAGACTAGAGTGGGAGAAACTGTTTAAATACAGCCATAGGAGGGAGTCTACCGACAGTCTTGCAGGACAGTTCATACGGCAGTCACAACGCATCATCGACCTTACTCTTTACCTCTCACTACCATTTTATATATTTTAGTGTAAAGTCCAGGCATATTTTAGTGCTACTCTTCCATTATACAGTGTTCAGCTTTACTTCTAGTTTATTTATCCATCTAACCCAACTTCTCACCGTCACAAACCCATTATACTATTTTTTACTTTCTCTCACTCCTAGTAAGAGGAGTGATTGTGATTGTGCCAAATTTTTGATATCGAGTTTTCACTGGAAATGTCCGTTTTGAGGTCCCTTGAGTCAAAAAAAGTGGTTTGACTTGATAATCAAGTTTGATTTTCAAACTTGATATTCCGTTCAGGTATCAGCATGGGATCCGACAGTAGGTTATCTGTCATAATTCCTCAACCGGAAGTACTTCTTTACTGAATTTTTTTTTTTTACTTTTTTACGATTTTTTCGAAAATGGCTCCAACGATTTTCTTTAAATTTGGTATATCAACTAGACATACAAACAGCTACAATTTTTATTTGTAATATTTCTTCGGGAAAATTGTTTTAAGGGCACTTTTGGAGTAGGGCTGAGGTTGCGGTTTCCTCTAAAGTGCTAGTTCAGTTTGTTATACAATTCAATCATCTAAATAATATTAATTAGAATTAAATATGTTGCTGAAATTCCGAGTTTCAAGAAAAATTAGTAAACTGGAAGTTTTTTTAGTTTTTGTGATTTCTCCATAAAAACACCGACGAATTTCATTAAATTTTGTACATTAACTATAATGTTTGTCAATTACAATTTTGAAAACTGGAGTAAGAGAAAGTTGTGTGCGTGTTTCACACCAGATTATTTTCTTGAAGAATGGCTTCATCAATTTCTGGTGTTTGTGGTCAGCCATGGAAAAATATGTTTATAAAAGTGATGAGGTTAGATCGAAATAAAAATTAAAATGAATTTTCGACAAATGATAAAAAAAAAAATGATCTTGAGGATTTACTAGGAGGACGAGTATCAGGGCGCGATTTCTCATCATCACCTTTGTTAATGTGATATTATAAGGAACTAAACATTCAGTAAAGATTCTATGTTTGAAGAAAATTTGTCGATTAGGATTAGATTTTTCGACTTTAATGCAGATTTAATAAAATTTGTCGATTGAGAAATTGAAACAAGGTTATGTTTAGGAACGTGAACGAAGTATTACCTATCGGTTTATATCTTCGATTTATACTAGTATCGATGTATGTTTACTAACGGCTCGATTCTACGATACCTGTCAGTGGTATGAAACAATGTCTTCCTAGAAAATGTAGCCATTGGTAGGCAGATGGGGAAAACACCAAATAACCACTAAAGCTTAGCTGTATTGACTGACAGATGATAAGTTTTTGCATTAGAGATGATAAGAATTTTTAATATCGTTAAAATTATTAAGTCTGTAAGTTCATCAAAATCATCATCATCTGTCTCCAAATTTGTCTCACTGCTCCATTCTAACCTTCTAACCGGCAAAACTTCTCTCTCATATTCTTTGAGGGCGATCTCGTCGTATTCTTCCTTCCACACTGGCGATCGGACATTCTGGTCACTTTACCGAACTAACGGAGCTGATATTTTTGAATTCTGTATGACTATGTAGGCTAAGCACATCTCTTCTTACTGACGTGTTTTATACTATCACTGCTACTATCACTGCTGCTCTTTCCATCATTTGTAACAAACAGAGTTTTTAATTTTTCCGTTACGGTCAAGGCACATTAAAACGGGTTAGAACAGGCTTTTGAAAACAAGTTACCTTCGCATATGAGGAGACTTCGTTCTTACAAAATTGTTCCTGGTCGCATTGAAAAAAACCTTCGTGCCGTATGTTTGCCGTCTGTTTATGTATCGTATATTTTTTCCCCTTATTTCATCTTCCATTCGTCCTTCCTCATTTAAGTGGGCACCAAGGTATTTAAAACCTTTTCACCTGTTCCAAGACAGACCATTCCATTGATTTTTTCACTCGTAGTCTCTAATAGCAGTCGCCGACAGGTCTGTTAGTTAATGTTAAGTAATATTTTTTTCTGAAACTGTAGCATCAGTTAATGTTAACGTTCATTTGTATATCAAGGCTTTTCTAGAAAAAAGGTGATAATCATAAATTATTTTATCAGAGATATTTTATGTGATAGCCTGTTCCGTTTTGTGGTCTGTGTTTATCAAGATATCCTGCTGATGGGCGAACGCTTGTAACCGCTTGATACCATAAATAGAAACAGGCTATCATAGAAAATATCTCTGATGCTTTCCATCTTTGCAAACCCTATATAACAAATAAATTATCTCGTTAAACACGTTAAGTAAACAAGAGTTTACGAGAGTTTCCTTGAATGTAAACTCAAATTAATGGATTAAATATAATTAAAAATTCATTGAAAATAATTCATATTACTTAATAGAAAACAAAAGAAAGTATATCCAAATATGGAATGAATAAATCAAAACAAAATATAGTTGTTGAAATGTAAGACGGTGCGATGTGTCAACGTCTCAGACAAATAGTGCTGTTGTATTAAAGAAATTGTCGTGTATATATATGTATGTATTTTGAGTAAGCAGTTTGTGGTATAGTACACAGTGGTGCGTACCATATATATATATATATATATATACAGGTGCGTACGTACGAACGAACCCGCTTTTGTAATGAGCCAGTCTGCGGTCTCTCTCTACCCCCTCGAGCGCCATGCGTGGGTGTTTTCTTTTTTTTATATTCTTTCCTTTTTGTTATTACCCTTTAGAAGCAGAATAATCTCCATACCTGAGTGGCCTGGAGAAGTCCGCGTCAGGTCAGGCTATTTTAGTTGAAGGGTGGGAGTATACCCCTGCGGGATAGAAAAAACAGCTTGCCAGACTTTTAACCTGTCCATGAACTGTATATACATGGATGCTTCATATTATAAGAATATTAACTTGAGTGGTTAGTTATCCAAAAAAATAAATATAAATTATTCTGAGATTATTATAAAAAGTCTATATATGAATCCGTTTTAGTAAAACAGAAACTAATATGCTGGTATCGAACAAAATCAGTTAACTAAAATGTATGAAATCTTTGTAAATTCGACACATTTATATAAGAAACGTTGGGAATTTATAGTGTTGCGAAACATGAGAGATACAGTGGTCAACCATCCATCTACCGGAATTTAATGAATTTTCCGATTTTTCCAGATCTTCAGTGATTTTCTTAAAAATTGGATCCTATGATTTTTCTTTAAACTTTGCAATCTATTGAAATACATTTTGGGAAATTCTGGGGAAGTTGCAACTTTAATCTCTTTTTAAAGAAGGTGTCAGTTCAATACAACAAACGGTTCTAGCATCTACGATATTATATTTAAGTTACATTAAGTGCCCTATTAGAATTCCAAGCTATAAAAAAAAAAAAAATCGGAACTGCTATACTGAGGAATAGGTTCTGAGTTTTGTTTGGGAATTTTCCAGAAAATACCATCGATTTTCTTTAAACAAACTTGAAATGGTAAGTGCACACACACATACACCCCTGTCGGTTTTAAGGAAACAATTTCCTGAAGGGGACATTCGTTGTCAAGTGTTGTTAATTGAAGCACAGACTACTAGATCAGTTTAATCTCCTCATTCATTATTTCCTATTTGGTAAAGCATCCTGTACCTCTAACATGTCTACTGTCCAGGATCAACTACATGTTGAGTAAAAGTCCATTCATAAGAAAATTTGTAAATTGTAATTGTATTTTAGAAAGTGTGTTGTAATTGTATTTTAGAAAGTGTGTTGTAATTGTATTTTAGAAAGTATGTTGTAATTGTATTTTAGAAAGTGTGTTGTAATTGTATTTTAGAAAGTGTGTTGTAATTGTATTTTAGAAAGTGTGTTGTAATTGTAAGAGGAAGAATAAAATAAATCATAACAATTAGAGAGAGACGATTGAAAGTTTCAGACAAGATTCTTTCACCGTTGGAATTATCCTGCCTCAATTCTTGCCCATCGTCGGCCAGTTTCCAAATGTTTGTCTATCGGCAGAAGGTCTTCATAAATGAATGATAACAGGACTAGCATATCACAAAATGTAAATTGTTGTGGTGGTTGTTCTGCAGAGCTGGAAAGCATCAGAGACATTTTCCGTGATAGCCCGTTTCATTTTGTGGTCATCGACCGGTTTCGAGCGTTCGCCCATCTTCAGGATGCGTTTGTCAGACAGTGTGATAATACAGACTTGCCCAGAGCAAAACCAGTTGATACACTCACTTGATTTGAATTTGCTCTGTGCAAGTCTGTGTTATCACACTATCTGACAAACGCATCCTGAAGATGGGCGAACGCTCGAAACCGGTCGATGACCACAAAATGAAACGGGCTATCACGGAAAATGTCTCTGATGCAAAGTGTAAATCATTCTAGCTTTAACAAATTGTGCGATATATTTTTGGCAGTGTTTTGGTAAGTTCATGGGAAGGTTGGTGAGAACTACTGTCACTTCTCCAGCTTGGTAACTCCGACCATTTTATTGTAATTGGATCACCCTGTAATTCTTACTTAAATTGTATTTAGAACAATTAAATGGTAATGTCAAATGCACCAATTTCAAGCTGTGTCATATGTGGTGACACATTCATTTTTTAATAATAAAATAATAATAATTATAAAGAGAAAAAAAACATTTATCGGTTTATAAAAGATAACCTGATTGCAATCTGAAGACATTGACAAAATAAAAACTAAAAAAAACAGCGTGCACTGAATTACCAACACACACACACACACACACACACACACACACACACACACAGATCCTTGTATAATATAATCTTCTGTGTAATGAGCCATAACCACATCTTTCTGGATTGTAACTTAAGAATTCTATTACTATATATATATATATATATATATAAAAGACTTTGGACTTGGAAGTCTACTAAAAATAAAAGTGTTACTTAATATCATGTACTGTGACGTCCTGCTGAGATAAGGAATAAACGTTTCTATTAGTGTTTAATCGGTGTCAAAATTAATAATTTGTATTACCAAGTTTTACAAGCTTCTTAAACTTCTGATGCATATTTAATGAGCAGCATAATTTATACCAGTATTAAATAAACTAGAGAAGGGGGACGAAAAAGAAGTGAATTTTATATATATATATATATATATATAGATCCAGTTTATATTTATTTATTTTAATTTATTAGCTCTATAAATAGCTTATTCTTCTTTAGTTCTATTATTTAAGAATTTCAAGTAAGAAATATTCTTTGTTCGAAATAATAAGCTATATATTTGTCGCAGTAAATTACTGCGACAAATATTGCAAACTTTTGTTATGTTTTTTATCATTTCACAATGTACGAAATCTTAAACCAATGTTGAATACATAACAAATAAATAAATTTAGGAAATATCGTCAAATATGTTGTTTAAAACTAAAATTACCTTATCATCTTTGGATCAAGACTAAAGAAAGACATAAAAACTATATTCTAAACTAAACTACTTCTAAACTAAATTAACTTAAAAAAAAAATTGCGGATATACAATTCATAATTAAAATAATTTCCAGAATATTAGCAAGTTCTTCACAATGAAATGATAGGCTCACAAGTTCATAGAAATTTACATCAAGTAATGCCAGACAAAAGTCATAAGATAATGTCCGACGTCATATCACATTTGGTATTAAATCTTTTGTTGTGGCATCTCGGTATAGAGAGCACTCTATTTGGCCATTAAAAAAATGACTACCAAGAAAGCATCCGTTGTACTGGATACATGTTCTGAGGCTCCCTTACAACGTGTCATCTCCTAGGTCATTGTGAAGATGCATTGCTATTATTGCAGGACCAAAACCTACTAAGAAAATATCTGGCAAGGAAATTCTGACATCGAACCAAAAATCGGAGTTACCACTTGACTGAGTTGTGATTTTTTTATTAATGATAATGGGCTGATTTCGGATGAAATTTCTAATCATAATAGCCCACAAGTAAAGTGCATTCATTTTTTGATTGTGCGAGAGAAGAGCTGTACGGGCAATATGCAGCATCTGACATATTTGGACGATTTATTGATTATTGCGGAAATAAAAGAGAACTTTTCGGAAAAATGGAAGAATCTAGTAGAAAAGCGCAAGCTTGTAATTAACCTGATTATTGAGTCCTCTGAGATCCCGGAAATGGAATACGGATAATTACATTTAGCTTCCCAACATGCAATAACCATAAATATTTAGGGCTAAATAACTGTATATAATCCCGCAAGGCTAATAGATAAACAGACGATTGCGAAATATGGTTGCTGAAAAAAGTATGGAAAGATACACGGAATAAAAGAAAGAAAAGTGACTTGGAAATGTTGTCATCCAAAATTGTTAACGGTGGTTGGAATGCACAGAAAAAAAGACGAAGTAAGAAGGTATTCCAGGATCAGAATGTAGACATCCAAATAAAAAAAGGGAAGTAAGTTGGTTGGGATATATGGAGAGGATGTCTTTGGTTAGGTTTTCTATGGAAGTTCTAAGATTATGAGAATCGTCTCGGCTTAGAGATCTTAGAAAGATGCCGCAAGATCGAAAGCCAGGGAAGGCTTATTTAGAAATTCATTAAGGATTGATGGACATTTTAGTGTACGTAAGTCTCAGTTTTCTGGAATTATATTATCTAATTGTGTTGGATCAATAAAAATAGTTAATTCACTTTTAAATTACTTGTAAAATCCTGATTTAATTTCCAAGCAAAAATGGTTAACCCATAAAATGGACTATAGTCATTCAACGTCCCACGTTGCTCTAAGCATTAATAAACTTTATCAATAAACTTTAATTAATAAACTTTATCAAAACTAAAAAATTATGTAAAATATAGAAATATAAAATTATATTAAAAAATCGTGTACAATAATGGCAAGAAATAAGAAACATGAAAGCCACTCCTTCCCATATAAGGTAATAATATCAAGTTAAATGGGTAGATTGGGGCCACACCTTTAACTTAAACTTTATGATATCATTTCAGTCCAGTTATAATTTCCAAGTAAATAATACTAAAATTACACTCCCGGTAAAAACCAGACTTCATGATGCTATAAGTTCATTCATTTATAGACGCCATAAAGAAATTTTATATCTTACATACGTTTTACTTTTATTTTTTTATGTTCACCTGTTTTTATTAAGCACTGTAATAACGTACAAATTACGAGTTAATTTTGTATCAATTTTTATAACTTTAATTGGAATTGACCTAATAATTTGTTAAACCTAGATCAAAACTTTAAGAGAGATGAGAATTTCTAAAAAAATAAAAGTTGTAAATTGTGTGTAGGCTTGTACTGTATTGGACTTAGCTGTGTATTGATGTTTAGCTGGATATGTTGAGAGAATGGGCAACAAAACAAATCCTATTATGACCTAGAGTATCCCATTTTAGAGTCTAATTTTTGTACAGTGTCTATGTGTCAGTAAAAGTAAAGTTAGAGGTTTATCGAATTGCCAAGTCTAAGCGGAACCAAAAATCTTACATTACGCCTGCAGACCTTACATTATGCTTCCCTTTCCTCTTCCAGAACGTTCAATCAAATCGCATTTGATTAAATCTATTTTTTGATCTATTATTTAATACTTAATTTGATAAATATGGTTGAACCATAAAATATACTAAAGTGGCAATTTAGAGGATAGCCTAAGTCCACCTTTTCCTCAGAATCCCCAAAAGTCAAAAATTTACCCAGAAAAGTGCGTTATTTTAGGGTAAATTATGTGGAGATTGAAGAAGAGAGACGACACCCTACTGACACGTGCTCTTCACAATTTATATTTTGTTTTTTACTGAGGAATGAGGATATAAGTAAAGAGCGATAAGTGATGATCCGGATATAAGTAAAGAGCGATAAGTGATGATCCGGATATAAGTAAAGAGCGATAAGTGATGATCCGGATATAAGTAAAGAGCGATAAGTGATGATCCGGATATAAGTAAAGAGCCATAAGCGATGATCCGGATATAAGTAAAGATTGAAAATAATGATGTTCTTGATATGCTGGTCGGAGGCTCTTGCCTTGCTTGGTTATTTCTAGAAGATTATTTCTTATTAGTATTTAGGCTCACTAGTCCGCTTATAGCCAAGTCAAGCGCTACAGCTGCAATTGGCGTGTCAGATGCGCAGTACATAGTAATAATGTTTCTGTCCTGCGGTAAAGATAAGAAATATGATATTGATGGTACTGTTGTTGGTGTGATTAGAGTATAGCATTTCCAGCACAAATATTTCAAATAAAAGTGAAATACGTGTTGAAAAGAAAATACATTAAATCCGTCACTATCAATGGACGGATCCAAACTTTGTAGATGGATTCTCTTGTAATACCTAAAAGTAAATATCAAATTGAGTTCTTTGCGATTCTTGACATATTTTAAACACACCCTAGGTGATCCCAATACATATATTTCCAAAGAAAACTCATTTTTGGAAAATTTGACACGGTAGCGCATCACTTTCTCTTAATAGCAGTATGGAAAAAAAAGAAGAAGTTTTTGACAGGACTTAGTGTAATTTGTTTTACTAGAAAGTAGGTTAATTGTTGCTATATAATATAGAAGCAGCTACCAAACAAATTGATTGGTAGAAGTTAGGTCGTGAGAATAATTAGAATTCATCACATTAAGTTTTATTTATTAGAATATTGTTGACGTTTTTCTTTTTTATCTTTATTTATTGTTGCATGTGTAATTAATATTTTGATTTTGACAAATCTCGTAAGACACTTTTGCGCTTAGAAATGTTTCTTAAAAAGTTTCAAGACTTTCTTGAAGAGTTTAAAAAAAAACAAAAAAACAAGAAGAAATTATCACGAAATCTTTGCTTAAACTATTATATATAAAAATTTATATTGAAAATCTAGTAAACCGGTTTGCCATTATATGTGTAACACGGGTGACTGGATTAAATTTGAAAGCTACCTCTATATAGTGGCTCTGTTCAATCGCTTAATCACTATCGCTTTAACAGCTGGTGATGTAAATTTTCAAACTGTAAATTAATCTATGATCATGCTAACATAGAAAGAGGGAGAGAGAGTTGGCGAGAAGAAGTGAGAGAGTGAGTCTATGTGTAAGAGAGATATTTCTCAGCCACATATTTATCAACATCTGATAGTTTTCAACCTTCACACTATAATTACAAAACCCCTCTTTACAGTTGTGACTTACTCAGATAATAAATAATTTATTACTACGGAAGCAAATCATATTTAAATAACGCTGTTCATTTTTTTTTTTTCTTCACTTTAACATTTATTTGTTTTATTAAAAATACCACTACCCTTCTTCATCGGGTGTTTAGTATTGATTAATATGAACCAGTTAATTTAGTGCTTTTTATCAAAATAACCCATCATTTCAGTAATTTTAGAAAATAAATAAACAGAATGTATTTACTATAATTATTCTGATAATAAATTTCTACTTTCTCTTATTCCTAGTAAGAGGAAGTATTACGATCGTATCAAATTTTCGAAATTGAGTTTTCACCAGAAAGACATGTTTAGAGGTCCCTTGAGTTCGAAAACAATGTTCATAGCGAATTGTTCGCATGTGTGAACAAAATACATTATATCTCAAAAATGAAGAGTTGCTGGTACCTCAACCTTGGTATTCCTATACCATTACCACCCCATATGAATGAAGATTTCAAGAAAAGATATTTTTTTTCAAGGAAATCGCAAAAAACTAAAAAATTCCATTCAGTAATATGGTTAGTTCCGGTTGAGGAATTTTGACAGGTAAGTTCCTGTCGGATTCCATGGTGATACCCAAATGGAATGGCAAATATGAACGCTATCTGTGATTTTTCGCTTTTGAGCTGTGCTGTTTACATACACAAGCACACACCCAGCATTTTTTTGAACTCTGGATGACCTCAAAACGTGTATTTCCGTTGAATACTCGATATTGTAAATTTGACACGATTACAAAACTTACTCTGATAGCAGTTAGAAAAATTAACAATAAATTGAGCTCCATAGAGTGGATCGAAATATTTATTTACTTATAAATTCAAATTATTATTGAATCTCTTCTTTATTTTTTTGGACATAATTGTTTTATTTATGGATGAAAATGAGTTTTAAATATTTCTCCCATCTATCTTATTCTTAAGAAAATTGTACTTTATGTGAAACTAAATAGGTCAGAAAATTTTTATAATTAAAATTTCTATGTTAAGCAATTTTTTATTAAAAACGTTTCATGTGAATCTTGAATAAAATTAGAACGATTCATAAAACAGTTAAGTTCATAAAACTATCGTTTCTCTATAATTTAAAAATTCTATAAAGTTCGCGATAGAAAATATACTAAAAGATTGATAGTTATAAAAAAAGATTGTATTGGATATAAAAAAAATTATATTAATCTAATAGCAATAACAAATTTTTATTTCCTAAATATATCAATAATAATAATAAAAAAAAAAAATTAATAGAACACACATTAATGAATAAGAAACGATTGGGGGTTAATATTTTGAAAGTAGGATTTGGCGGCACGACAAATATTACTAATATTATGAGTAGTAATGGAGATTTACTTTGTAATAACTGTGGTAATTACTTCTATATAGATAATCTGATATCGTGACTTAAATTCTTCTGTTTAGTTTAGTACTTGTTCGGTTTTATATTGGTGAAAGTATACAAAAAAAGTATATATCTATAGAAGTTATATTTAATATCTATTTTGATAGGTTTTTTTATATATTTTTTAGTTCTTATATAATAATTGGCGTAGGTGAGGTTGCTTGCCCTGTAGGCGTGAGGTGGCACAGTAGAAGCAGAAGAAGAAGAAGCTATATATACATTGACTTGGAAGATTGAAGATCAACCGTGGGGGCCAGTAAAATCGTGGAGGAATCTTTACCAGAAAAAGTTTAAAAGGAATAGTAGAAAGAAAAAAAAAATGTTTTTAATTAAACATCACCGTACCCGCCCATAACCAATTTACAACATTTTAATTTTAGGTCTTTTTAATTTTTTTTTTTGAAATGCGCGCTCTTCGGTAAAAACTACCATCGCTTACTTGATCAGAGGAAGATGTGCGCGTTCTCTGTGGAGATTTATTCCTATTACTACTTCGTTTTCTTTACTCGTACATCTCTAATAGCCAATCTGCGATAATTATGATAGAGCTATAGGTGAGTGAGAGAGTGCGAGCTGGTTGGGGCGCGGAGCGGCAGAATCCAGACTTGGCGCTCAATGGGGCGGATCACGAATAATATCGGTTTTTTGTTTTTTTTAATGTATTTTTTTTTCACTCTTTTTCTTTTTGAAAATACACCCGATCGTGTAAATAATTTCTTGTTGGTTTGTTTCATGATAAAAAAGGAGTATTTCTAGTTTTTATCTATACATCTGAATATTAACATTGTGTTCTTATTTGTTGGAATAATTTATTCAGGTCCAATTCTAAGATATCAGATTGCTGCTACGCTTTACCACACTCTACAATACATTGACATTTCCAAAAGCCAATCCGCTAAATATGGATCATTGAAATTAATAAATACATATGATTAAATTTCTTGCTAATAATTGATTATTGGAATTAATTGAATATTCGCTTATACCAAAAAAAAAAAACTCGTGGGAATTACTCCCACAACTTTCTCCCAAACTGATGATTTTTTTCGGATTCGGGAATTTCACTAAAAGTTTAATTGCTCTTAACTAATATACGTGGTTGGGTACATTACATCATAGTTAGTTGTAACTTTTTTATTTTTGTATTGAATATTTGCAACTCTACCAAAAGTAACAACAGCTAGTAAAAAACAAAAAAGTATGATGAAAGAGTCATCAGTGATGTTATATAGCGATCGCAGCGCCTCAGCCGCCTCAAAAAGTATTTGTTTTGTTTTATTACTAAACAGGAAAATGTAATGGACCCAATCGCCAACAAATTCGCCGCACAAAAGCTGGATTTCATCAGTAACCGCATCAAGGTGCCATCATCGTGCTCTAAGCGTACATCAACCACGCCATTACACCATCTAAGGTCTACAACAGTGTATTGGCGAATCTGCTTCAACCATGGCGCCATTCAGTTATCTAGAAGCGGCCACTAGCTTTAAGAGAAATCGTATATAAGCTGACCGACCATCTGAGAGACTTCGAATCAGTCTATAATTCAACTCTGAAGAGTCCAATTAGTTATCACATTAACCTTGAAAGGACCATCAAACGAGGTAGCCATACTAGCTCACCACTGTTAGAACAAGCAAGAGTTCTAACTGTCACATCACTCTTCAAGCGACACCCACATCAGCCAACGCCACACCATTCCACATCAACACGCAACCATCATCATTCAATTTTCACTCGGTCACACTTTTCTCTATGCATCTCATCCCTCCCTAAAGTAGGTAAATATAAATTGTAAGTTTAGTGCTAGTTCGTCACCGTTAATAATTTCACCATCAACACTATTACAAAATTATCGTATGTGGATTTGAGACGGTAGATATAAATACAGTGCAGATTCCAATAGATCTTTGATATAGCTCTTGTACATAACCTTGTTTGCTCATTCTACATCTTAGTGAAAAAGTGTTGAATAGAAGGGTGGAAGCCAAATAGTTGCACACGACTATTTCTAAATCTTTTCGATATGCGAAGTAAAAGTTTCCACTTGCTCCCTACTGGAAATTATCTATTGCAATCAATTTATTATTAACCTAACAAACTGTAATTAGTATTACTTTAAAATATAGATATTATTCAATAATAGTTTTGGTAATCTATAATCAATATATTGAATTTATGAAATAAACTATAAACATGTTAGAAAATGTAAGTAAATGTTGCATATTTATACTGAATAGATGATTAAATTGCCATCTGATTCTAAAAGGAGAAAATATAAATATCCCTATTGGGGCCCAAGTATATGATTATCACAGTAGAAGCCTGACCAGACACACTTTACAAGTTAAAAATCTCCATATAAAGAAATGAAGAAACATGTATATGAAATGAAATTTATGAGCGCCCTTCAATTCTATCGTAAATTATCTTTTATATTATTTTTTTAAATTTTTTTCCTACTTTCCAGATATTCGATATGTGATTATGGTTTTAAAATATATAATATATTTCTTATCTTTCATATATTTTGTGTAATAGGTATTTCGATATTATTGGATATTAATTTTATAATTTATTAATAATGTAATTCAATATGTGATTTAATTAATTAATTGTGAGCAATTAGGTTTTACTACTACATGAGCACACACGATAATATATTAACTAGGTAGGTTTTTATTTTAATTGTTATTTTTGGTTAAATAAATTTCTGTTAGTTAAAATATTTTAGTGTAATTAAGATTAACGCATTCACTAAGTTGAGGATTATGTAGACATTGTTTAAGGATTTTTTTACATTGTACGGCGAGTAAATGCAAGATGATAGCGCGATAGATTGGCGGTGTGATTTACAGGCCTACCTGAACGCATTGAATATTGATTAATACTGATTTAACATTTATGATTCTTAGAAAAATTTTCCACGTTATATATTTATGAGAACAACTCTTCTCATGTTTGCTAAGGAGAGCAGACAGTAACCTTATTCTTGAACAGATAGATTGCCTCGAACAGCTGTGGTGGCGCTGTCACTGGTGGCATGACATGTCTTGCACTATCAACTAGCAACATGATGTAGTGTTCCCACCCTTACGAAGATTACGAAGCTTACCACTCCGTTTATTCTATTTTAATAATAGTAACATTTTATCGGTATTCTTTTTTTTTTTGGTACTTTTGCAACAGGATAATCTGCAAACCTCTTCATCTCTGATAAAACTTATTGTAACTGACAAAATCTGATGTGAAACAAGCACACGACTTTCTCTTAATCCTGATTATATAAATAATTATACATATAATGACAATATTTTTTTAAACTTCATTTTACTTAACACATTTGTCTCAATATAAATATAGATTCGTGAAGTACTACCAACCCTGGCAAATAAGGAAATAAGGACACCGTTGTCCAGAAGAGCATAGCAGTAACATTGACAACCAAAATAAAATTTGAAATTTAACGTCAAAAATTCCGTACAACTATCTAAACTCCATATTTTTTTTTTTTTTTTTGGCAAAATATTTCAAATAAAATTAATAAGTTTCACGAGAAAATTAAAAAAAAAACACTCAACCTATTCTGTAAAGTCGCACTTCCGGCTATCCGATTTCGAATTCTAGCAATGCTTCTAATGTATTTTAATCGGTGGCACTGGAGATGTTGCAGGGGCTAACCCCTCTTCAGTAGGTGAAGCGATAAAGGGGTACCTCAAAATGAGGTGTAAGAGAGAATGGGTGAGAACCTTTCGGAGGGATCACACTAGGATTGAGGAAACCGATTTCTGCTATCTAAACTTGATGAGACGAGTAGGAAATGGGGATTTGAGAGGGATTACGAGTTCAGTATTGGCAGTACAAGGGATAATAACCTCACGAGCCCAACGGAGGCGGGTAACGACATTATTCGCTATTATTCAGATAGCTCTAGGCAGGAGGGCACTGGCCTGTCAGGAGCGGGTACTTGGTTGCAGGAGTTGGATAGAGGGAGTTCGGTGGCCTTGGGTGGTTTGGTCACTGTTTTCGAGTCCGAGGTGGTGGGCATTATTGAATGCTGCCGCCTTGTAGGGGAGTGGCAGGGAGAGATTAAAGAGATGCGGATATTCTCCGATAGTCAGACCGCACTGAGGGCTTTGAGCAAGCCATGGTAGAGCTCGAAACTAGTGCTAGAATGTAGGAGAAGGCTTAACGCCTTGCCTCGGAGGGGTAAGGTGCGTCTCTATTGGATACCTGGACATGTGGGAATAGAGGGCAATAAGTGGGCGGATCAGATGGCTATGGAGGATCATCATTACCATTTTGTGGTCCTGAACCAGCCCTTGCCGTCACTAAGAGGTTTTGTGATAAACAGATTAGACTTTGGGAGACGAGCGTCTTGGAGAAATGCTGGGGGGACACGCAGGGGTGCCTCCAAGCTAAAAGATTTATAAAAGGAATTAAGCAGGGAGTTTCGGCTTACCTTCTGTCTCTCAGCAGGACAGGTCTGAGGACCTTGTTGCGGGTAGTGACTGGGCACACTTGGGTGTCTAGCCACTTGTTTAACATAGGGAGAAGGTCTAGTCCCACTTTTCAGAATTGTGATGGCGAAGTCAGGGGAACGGTGTATCACTATCTATGTCAGTGCCCCCGTTTCGCTGGTACTAGGTTTCGCATATTTGGGAGGGCACCATTCTCGCAGGATTGCCTGGGCGAGTTGGAGTTAAAGGATATCTTGGGATACTGTAGACTGAGCGGTAGGCTACCGGAGGAGAGTATTTAAGGGTATGATATGGGGGGGGCATCGGGGGATAAAGCCATATAGGCTTAGGTCTTATGCACCCGGCTTAATAATAATGTATTTTAATATTATATAGTGGTATATCCAAGGTGGTAGGGTTTGGTGTATGGTTATAAGCATGGACTTGTAACTGGGTGGTACCCAGTTCGAACCCCGCTTGTAACTGTTAAATTTATACTAGTTTAAAAAAATGTTAATAGTAAATTTTCTGCTACCGCTCTCTTTCACGATACAGAATTTGCTAATGCCCAGGCAGACATGCGCCTAATTTGGCAAACTTATCCACCTCTCATCCTCAAAAATTCCCTTTTCCAAAAGTTCTTCCATTCTTCTAGAATATTCTAGTATCAACTCGGAAGTGAAGAAGCATGAACTCAGCGCCTTCAAAACAGCCGAATTTTTTTTTAAATTTAAGACGGGTCAACATCTATGGTCATGGCGCCCGGAGTCTTCTTAGTGCACTGTCGGCCTCCGGACTGTGTTCCTTCGCTATAAACAACACTGTTCATCACTGTCCAGTGAGCAGTGGAGGCTTCGAGGAAAAAAAAAAAGCTAAGAGGTAGCACTGGACTATATTGTATACTAAACTGGACTATACTGTGTATGCGTACACAAATTCGACTAGTTTGGTGGGAATTTGGTGCCTTGTAAACTAGGGATGATTATATGCGAATGTTAAGCGGCAGAGTTCGTCAACATGGAGACGTCAGCAATGTGCGGAGAATTTTCTCAACACAAGACTTATTGTTTACTCTATTATAGTAGAATAGTTTGGGAAATGTTTAATAATGTTAATAAAATGTATATACAAAATAATTATACTTAAGTTTCTTTAAACTCAAAAAGTCTTTATGTATCTTTAGGGTTTCTTAAATCCAGGTTGTAAAAAAAAAAAAGAAGTCAACTATTGAATAGAATGGTCTGATGTAATTCTATATAATAATAAGCAGGTGATTTCGATAATAATTCTTTAAGCAGGCTTGCATAGACGCAGTAATAATCTAGTCTCCGGTGAAATAGATAATAGAGCAAAAAAAAACTAGAATTACACTGTATCCCTACAATAATCTTGCATTTCCTGCACTCAATATAATTTGGTTTCTTATTTCAACCAATATCATTTATTTATTCTTTTGTTTTCCTATATAGTTGTCAACTACATTTGACTTGATATTTAAGAAATTCTGGTGTGAAACACTCACACGAATTTCTCTTATTCCTCCGAATACGATTATGTATATAATGACAAACTTTCTTTAAATTTCAAATTTAGCTCAGTTGAATTAACATAAATATACAGGTGGTGGGGGATGACAAGTGCCAAACTATTAACAGAGGCAGATGGAGAATAATTACATTGTAGAAAGGCCAATATTATTGAACAAACAAATTCGAATTTTTAATGTCTCAGAAACACCTTAAACAATTTATTTTTTTTGAAAAACATTTCAAATAAAAGCGCTTGGTTTATATTTATGCAGTTAGTATTTCAAATATTAAAGAAATCGCTATGGTCACTGTTGTTACAGTGTTGCTCTGTAATACCAAATTCGGTACTGTCCTGTGATAACACCAAATTTGAGTTTGCTGGGACTGTTCGTTTTTGAGATATTTAATTCGCACAGTAAACTACAAATAATCATGTTGTGGGAATATTTACTGTCTTTTAAATCTAGTAAGAAGGGATTTTTGTGATCGTGTCAGATTTTTCGAAATTGAGTTTTCACCGGAATTTGTGGGGTTCCCCCTGTTTATGAAAAAAAAATCTGATGTGAAACACTCACACAACTTTCTCTTACTCCAGTTCTCAAAATTATAATTGACAAATTTTATAGTTAGTGTACCAAATTTTATTGAAATTCGTCGAAAACTGAAAAAACTGTTCAGTAAAAGCGCACTTCCGGTTTACTAATTTTCTTAAAAGTCGGAATTTCAGCCATCTATTTATTTCTAATTAATTTTGTTCGGATGATCAAATTCGAACAACTATGATAACACTTTAGAGGAAGCTGTAACCCTACCACTCCCCTAAAAGTGCCCTTAAATGAATTTTCCCAGAGAAATGTTTCAAATAAAAGATGTATATCATTGCATATTTGGTTTATACAAGATGTTTCAAGAAAATCGTCGGAGCCATTTTTAAGGGAAATCGCGAAAAAGTGAAGAAATCATTTAGTAAAGTGTTAAAATAAACGCACTTCCAGTTATCCGATTTTTTTCAAACTCGGAATTTCAACAACATATTTAATTCTAATTAACATTATTAAGAAGGCAGAATTGTCTAATAAACTGAAATAGCAGTTTAGATGAAAACCTAACCCTATCCCTCCCCCGGAAGTGCCCTTAAATGAAATTCACCTGAGAAATATTTTAAATAAAAGTTGTAGCTTTTTGTATGTGTAGTTGATATATCAATTTTAAAGAAAATCGTTGGAGCCATTTTTGAAAAAATCGCAAAACCGTAAAAAAAACAACTTGTAAAGTGGTACTTCCGGTTTAGGAATTTTAACAGATAACGTACTGTCAGAACCCCATGGTGATATATAAACGGAATATCAAGTTTCAACTTTCTACGGTTTTTCGTTTTTGAGCTATGCTGTTCACATGCACACTCACACACAAACAGACACACACACACACACACACACCGACGCGCGCGCGCACACACACACACACAGACCATTTGCTATAAAAACCACTTTTTTGGACTCAGGGAACCTCAAAACGGATATTTCTGGTAAAAACTCAATATCGGAAATTTGACACGATCGCCATACTTCCTCTTACTAGGAGTGAGAGAACGTAAAAAAGAAAAGTTTGTAGCGCAGTCTGTGAGTGTGTCTGAACAGAATATCTCAAAAACTCAAGGAAGGTCATTCTGATTACGTACCACCACTGCATCTGACATTAAGTTGTAAGTTACTACCATCGACCGGAAGTAACTTTTTTTGGAATCTTAACTTCGTTCACTAAAAATATGCAGTACTACCATATGTATCCATATTCAGGCTATATGCTAATGTTTTTAGCGTATAGTCTAAACATGGTTATATAGTGTACTTAGTAAAATTATGATATCTGTACCCGAGCACAATTTATGGATATATTAAAATTCCAAAAGACATATATAAAAGTTGTAGTGTACAGACTAAACTTTAATTTAATTTATAGATATATATGTAAATATGAGAGACGGCTGTTTATTAAATAGATGTTTCTTTAAATTGCCTTATTGGTGTATATAGTATATTATTAAAGTTAATTGTTAGTTGTATTGTTAATAACGGTCAGTTCTTTACCTTTCTTCTCTCTGATACTTAATAATTATTTCAAAAGGGGAGCTCCTCTTTTTCTTTTATTGTTTATTATTTGATGTTCGATGAGTGGGTATTGATTTCTTGTTTATACCTAGACATAAAATATAATAATACTCACACACAGAGAGACAGACATAATACACCAAGGATGATTCATTAATTAAAATCAATATATACTTAACTAAAAAAAAAAAGTAATGGTTGACTGCACAATGTAAACATCGGTAGTATTAATGTAACACGCAAATAGTATTCCATTTGAAATATTATAGTTCTCCATGTTACACAGCTATTTCACTATTAATATTATCACTGAGCTGGTCAAGTAGAAGATAGATTATATTATTCTGATAGATTTCGTTGACAAATTCAAAAGATAGTATTCATTGCGTTGGGAAAAATAGGCCAGCCAACTTCTTCAGGAGATAACTTATTTATGGCCCTGCGGTTCTCCCGCCTGATAACCAGAAAACACTCAATAATATAATGGTGAGGGCATATTAGTAGAGATATTTCCCGTAATAGCTCATTTTGTGGTCATCAACCGGTTTCGGGCGTTCGTCCATCATCAGGATGTCTTGATAAAACAATGCGGTAATACAGACTTTCACAGAGCAAATTCAGTGAGTGATTCAATCAGATTGTATAAACTAAATACGAAAAAATGTCCTCTCTATGTGAGTGTGTGTGTGTGTGTGTGTGTGTGTTTTAACAGAATATCTCAAAAGTAAAAGTCGCAAGAAACTCAAATTGCTACTCCGTTTAGGCACTACCACCACATCAGACGCGAAGATTTCTGGCCAAATCCATCAACCGGAAGTGTGACTTTATTGAACCGGAAATGTTCCTTTTTTTTTTCTTAGTTTTTCGTAATTTTCTCCGAAAACGGCTCCAACGATTTCCTTTAAACTTTGTATCTTTGTCTACCTACACACATAAATAGCTATCGCTTTTATTGGAAATAGTTTCCCGTGAAAATTGATTTTGGGTGCTTCAACGGTCACGTTAAGCTTTCCTCTAAAGTACCACTTCAGTATGATACAAGCTTTCACCACCTACACAATATTGACACAGATTGGTAGCATTGGTAGGATTTTTTACAGAATAGGTTTTTTACTTTTTTTTGGAATTTTCTTGAAAACGGTGACTACGAATTTCATTAAACTAGGAACTAGGAAATTTGCTGCACAAATAGAATCGTATTTACTCGTACTTTTATTTGGAACATTTTTTTGAAGAAATTGATTTTAGAGCTGTATAAGAGATCTGTCAGTTAGTTTAAATTTAAATTTGCGCAAGCTTTCTAAGTTTTGACATTAGAGCGCTCCACATAAAGCCGCTCAGATATACAAGAAAATCCCTGACATCATTTTTATGACCAGCCTAACTAAACATTGTAGCGTTGCAATTTTAAAGAAAATTCCTTGAATTAATTGTATTAATTAGAGTAAGAGAAAGTCGAGTGAGTGTTTCACACCAGATTTGTTTTTCTCCATAAGAAGTCCTGTAATTTATTGGGAATTTTAGAGTTTCAATTGCTGTGTTATGAGAGAGTGAACATTTATTTACTCTTGAAACTTCACATTTCTTGAATGGATTGAACTTTGTGCTTGTACTACATAAGTAGAAAGGTTGAACAGTGAATGAAATGAATGTCCAAAAAGTAAGAGAAACCATATAAAAATATTGAAAAGAACTTGGAAAACTTGTTCGTTCAGTAGTGGAGATCCGTCTTGAAACCCACCGTTTAGTTATGATATATTATATATATATATATATACTATACCCTACTAATGTTGAACGTAGGCATTTACTCTTGTCTGTCCTGTCTTCTCACTTGTTGATATTTTTCTCTCTCTGTTTAACACCTTTTGATAAGTTAATTACATTTAAGTAATTTATAGCTGGCTTTAGTGTGATGATCGTGAAGACTGCTGTGGCCTGGTGATTTAGTTGGCAGCTTCGTCCAGTAGAGAGCGCGTGATAGTGGGAGATATTGTGAGAAACAGTGTATGAGAGAGAGAGAGATGGGGATATAACTCTTATATAAACTCCTGTATAAATACACACATACACACACACATACAGACATACCGAAAAGATGTATTACAGTTACAAGCTATTTGGATGCCCCTCTATCCTATCCATAATGACAGACTTCTTTTTACCAGCTATCCAATAAGAAACACCTTACCAAATTGACACCTCCTATATGTTGTCCATTAATTCTACTATTATATATCTTTGTCTGATATATATTCCTTTTTCCCTTAAAAAAAAAAAAATCATAAATATAAAAAATACCACTTTATATGATTCAATCTACAACTAAAGAACAGCATAAAGGTTTTATCTAATGATAGATACATTGACTAAGTTAGTACTAAAGTCTTTTTTACTTTATCTTCAGTATTGCAACCGAGTGTTCTAATATATATAAAAAATTAAATTTTGTTTCAGTTATTCTAAGTATCTGAGCATAAGATGTTTAGATTTGTACAGGGAATGGCCATAACCTATTGAGGTCTCTTGTGGTGTTTACGTGTGTTACTGTTCGTACATAGTATTCAGTATTTCGTCAAGTGTACAATGTGTATGTATTAGTGAAGGTAAATCGTGCTATGCTGGAGTATATACTCGTATATCTATGTTCTATGGAATGATACATTGAGAACAAGCCAAGAAGCAAAAAATTATTTAAAATATCAACTTGTTTATGGGAATATCAACTTATTTAATAAGTTATGGGAACTCCATGTAGCTGGTATCAACCGCTTGAGCGCACTGCTTCTCTATCTCACCCACCAAAACAGGGCAAGTGAATGTGCTACAACTTACGATGAACCAAGCTTCCCTCCTGAGCTGAGTCTAGATCCAAAACAAGAGCTTGAAAATCAAATCTTATCTAAGCTTGGTAATTTCAGAACTTGTTTGAGCTAGAAAAACCATTTACAAGTGGCATTTAAGAGCCTAAAATTAATTGTGAAGAATCTAGAATACTAAGGGTTGCATTAATCAATAGCTTATAATAAGTTAGCAATAGTAATTAACTGTCTTCACTCAGCTCTCTGTTAATAAAAAAAACCTTTTAAAGGACAAAGAGTCAATCACCAGCGCGAACGCTACATCACTAACATCGCCGCTCTTCGCTCGGCCATTTGATTTCTCTTTTCTTACTCTTTTTCCTTTCAGAATAACGTAAAATGTTAAATTGTGAATACTATGTGAGCAGTGCAAGTTCGTGCGTTCATACAAAATTCATTAACCAACACTTCCTGTCACCACTAGCGCTTGGCATTGATGGCTGTAAATGTCATCATAATCTGCAATATGAGAATGCATTGTACTTGCCATGGTTGTAATTGTATTTTGTGGACCTGCTCCGCTAAGATTTTGTAATTGGAAAAGACTGCAATAGGACGCATTAGTAGCTTATAAACTACGATTCAGATGACACCGCACTATCACTTAATCATAATATCTTCTAGCTCAGAATCGGATATTGGGCCACCAATTCATCATTTAAATGAACTTTCGAATCTATAGATTGATGTTATTCACCATCGATTTGTTTTCCTAATGAATACCCCATTGGATAAAAAAGAAATGTATTGTTATTCAAGAAATGTTCTTTTAAAATGTCACCAACAAGTTAAAAATTACATTTTTATTTTTCTTAAAATGAACTGTTTTATCTATAAAAGAGCCATTGAGTGAGACAAAAAAAAAAATCTAGAAAAAAAGAAGAATTTCTGTTCTTTCTTTTGTTTTAGTTTATGTGTGTGTGTGTGTGTGTGTGTATCAGTTGTGTGGGTGAGCGACACACAGCTTTTTAATGACCCCCATCGGGGCTTCTTCTGGCAGTTTTTATTGCTTTAAAGTTAGAACTGAAAGCTCTTAACTATAAATGCCGGTGATTTGTTAACAGTCGTAATCGTTATCCGTCTTTCATCTCCAAGTTTTGTCCCTTTCTCTCATTCCATCTCATTCTTTTTTACTTCCGCCACTATCCGTTCTATGATGCACACAGACACACACACAGGGTAAAGTTCATTGGAGAAGAAGAAGTTCTAGAAGATAGAAGAGGTGCGTCATTTTCTTATGCTGGATATACCCAAGAGAGAGAAGAAAAAAAAGGAGTTATATACATATATAGTCGCCAGTTGTTGTGAAAAGAAGGAATGGGTTTGTGTGATGTAAATGATTAATCATGATGAAGTGGACATGGTGTCTCACAATCATGGAATATATCTAATACATCAACCGTTCAAAAATTCCATCTTCTACAGTCGTCTAACTAACCCAACTTCTGTTCATGGAATTTTTGTTTTGTGTTAGTTGTGCCCTGCACAGTCACTGAAGTAGATGGGATTCAATTTTTTTTTTTTGGTTCATTTTTATCGTACAATTTTTCAAATAAGACAGTTCCAAAGTTAATGCAACAAGAAAATTTTGCTACAGTTTTAAATGATATCCGGAAGAAACGTTTTCGGTATTCGGTAGAGTCGCACTTCCCAGTAACTGGATTTTCATCACCCTTGGAAATCTAGCTAAGCTTTTATTGCATTGGTTTCCTTTTATTACACAGTTAGAAGACCCCCAGCAGTTTAGCATCGTGGCAATTTTAAGGGAAAGTTGAAAGCTACAGCTGCTCCAGAACTCTCCAAAAATTCGTTTTTATTTAGTTGAGATATGCTGGAAAAAACAAAAGTGAAGTAATAAAAAAAAAAAGTGCAAGGCCCTTATGTGTGCAGTTAGTATGCGATATTTGAAGAAAATAGCGGAAGCCAATTTCAAAAAAATTGAAAAACTGAGAAAATAACAAAAAAAGAATATTCAGTAACGTCGCAATCCAGTTTGATGGCTTTTGCAGAACAAATCTTACTGTTAGTTGCGATGTTGGTTCCTAGAACGGAATATCAGGTTAAAACTTGCTGCGATTTTTTCTTTCCTTCCAAACAGGTTGGACCCTCCTCTCTCACTAGCAAAGGGGCCAAGCAGGTGTATCGCTAGGGAGAATCTTGGGCCCTATCCTTTATACAGTTTACACGACAGTTATCCTAAAACCTTCCTATTCACCTATGCGGACGATATAGCTACAATCTCCTCAGAACCCTCATCCAGTGACATCTCATTGAAATATTCAGAATCATCTCACTATTTTCGAGAGATGGTTCAAAAAATCGAAAATCAAATTAAATGAAAGCAAATACTAATATGTTAACTTTACCCTGCGGAAAATTACTTCCCCCCCACACTATTACAACCAGCCTCCTCTTCCAGTCTGTGATGTTGTCCGCTACCTTGGGATGTACATCGACAAAAGACTTAACTTGGCAGCCCCCACAAGCGACTCAAAAGACAAGAAATGAACACTCGCTACGCACAACTAAAACGAATTTTAGACAGAAGACTAGATTGTCACTACAAAACACACGTTAATTTACACTTCACTCATCAAACCCATCTGAACATACGGCATTGAAATGTGGGGTTCAACCAAGCGTTCCAACCTCAATCTTATGCAATCCCCACCAACCAAGATCCTCCGAACAATAGTTAATGCTCCTTATTATGTTTCCAATCAAATCATCCACAATGATGAAAAAATCCCCTTCCTACCAGAAGTAACCAAAGTCAGATTTAAGAAATTCCATAATACCATGTCTTCACACCCTAATCTTCCGTCGCCTTTCATCCCGTACTTGGCCCGAGAACACTCCTAGACGGCTTGAATGCCAGGGGCCTCGCGGAGTAAGTTACACTTACAAGAGTCACTCACTTACATCCTCTCTAGTGTAAGTGAGTGACAAAGTTGATTGGAGTGCTATCACTGGGCAGTTTCTCAACTCTATTTTTTTACTTTATTTGTTTATTTCTCTTTTTATATTTTTTTACTATTATTGGACACAAAATCTTCATACTTGCATATTTGCACTGTTGCAAATTACAAAAAAAAAAAAAAAAAAATATTCAATGGATTTAAAAGAAAGTAAAAAGGAATATATGGTAATTTGACTTTCTACTTTCATACAATTGTTTGTTATTGGTCAGATTTCATTTAATTGTGGAAAATTTGTACACTATTTTATTCTTTTTTAAATACCAATTTGAAAACAAAAAAACAAAAATGTAAAAAATTAAAAATGATAAATATTCAACTCTATTGTGTTTGTATCGAAAAATATTTTCCATAATTGATTGACCGTTTAAAATTTGCTAGGTGTGTGAAGGATGGACCGTAGCAAAGAGAAGGTGGTACAGATTATACAGTGGTATATTACTACTGGAGGCCACTGCTCGTCAGTTCTGGATGCAGATAGATGGTGTTTTCCACTCCAGCCCACACAGCATACAACATACATACATATACGCAGGCACCCAAACAGATTTATCAGTAACTAGGCTGTATGGAGTTTCTTTATTACCTCTTTTTACAATCACACACACACACACACACCACTATCCTGCCTTGTTCCTTCATCGCCGGAATGGACAGGTCGGTCATCCCTCTGAATGATGGCCTTGCATCAATCCAACTATAAAAGAGAGGGGGGGTGAGCGAGAGAGAAATCGTTCTCTCCGGCCATCTCTCTGTATATCTACTGATTATTATTGATTGCCCGCTGCCACCATTCAAACGTGCGCGTATGTAAAATGCTTGCTAGGTAGGTAGATAGCTAGAACTATTTCTTTGTCATTCTTTCCATCCAGAATGACATCAATCTATTCAACTTTTTCTCACTTATATCTTTACTATTTCCATTCATTTGACATCTTCTGGTCAAAAAAAATAAATAAATAAATAAAAATATAACTACCCTCATTGGAAATCTGATCATCACAATCCATCTGCCCTAATCATTGTGCTCATTCAGTGATAAATACTTCTAAGTTTCATCAAGGGTCTCTCCGGTAACAAACAAGTTTTTCATTAGAAAAGTGACAGTGGCTAGTGGGCGTGGTTGTATATGTTTTGACATGAAGACTAATCGGATCTTTCTAGGTTATCTTTTTGTCCATCACTAAAGTTGAAGTTGATGAGTGTGACTACTTTGGAAGGTCTTTTTAATATCCTCTTATAAACAAATATAAATCCTACACTATTTTTAGGAACAGAAGATGCAGAATACTAACACACTTTTACTTTCTCTTACTTTTCTGTAGGAGGAAGTATTCGGATTATATCACTTTTTCGATTATTGAGTTGCACGAGAATTATATGTTTTGAAATCCACTGAATATATAAAAAATAACTGGTGTGAAACACTCACACGACTATCTTTCACAGCAGTGTACACAAATTTAAACGACAAATTTTTTCCAAACTCAGTAGAAATGATGGCTTTCTTCAATTTTATAATCGCTAGTGAACAAATTTAATGAAATCCATTGGTGTTTTTATGGATAAAATACTTTTTTTTTTTTTTTTTTTTTTTTTTTTTTTTTTTTTTTTTTTTTTTTTTTTTTTTTTTTTTTTTTTTTTGTTTTTTTTTGGCATTGGCAACTCTAGCAATACGCAAGAGAGAAAAAAAAAAATTATATTTTAATCTTTATTTCGTCTATAAAGTCTATTATTGCATTGTAAATTTCCCTTGTAATAGTTTTTTCAAGAATCATTTTATAGTTAAATGGGGATGATGTTATGTACGGTGTTATGTTTTGTAATAGTTTATATCTACTCTGGGCATATTTAGAGCAAACCATAATTATGTGTTCGAGGGTCTCTGTGTCACCGCAGAATGCACATTTTGGAGAACTTACCCTTGCTATTTTATTAAGATATTTATTGCAGATACCGTGATCTGTTCTTAATCTGCATATAATGCGGCATTTTCTTTTTGTTATAGCCTCACTTGTAAACCAGGGTCTACCTCCGACTTTGGGGTTTATGGTTTTATAGAATTTACCTCTTTCGTCGTCTGTGTACTTTCTTTGCCAAGTTGCTAAGGCTTTCTTCTTTATAGCAGGCAGAACGTCTGTATAAGGTAAGCACAGATGGAGGGATGAACCTTCTGTTATGGCTCTTTTTGCCAGTTGGTCGGCTATCTCATTCCCCTTAATACCTACGTGTGATCTGATCCACGTGAACTCCACATTAATTCCCTTTTGCTTCATTTTGGACCATTGCCTGATTATTTGATTTATGATATTATTCATTTTAGGCTGAAGATTTTTAATACTTTGTAAAGCGCTTAGACTGTCAACCATTAAAACAGCTGGACCAACATTTATTCTTTCCAGGTAAAGAAGCGCTTGTAATATAGCAGTCATTTCGCAAGTATAGATGGAGGCTAAATTTGGTAATTTATACATTATCTCCGTTCCTTTTTGCGGGTCATATATGGAACATCCGCATTTATCGTCCATCTTGGATCCATCCGTATATAACAAGTAACTGTTTGGCCATTTTTTGTACACTTCTTCTAAAAAAGACTGTGCTATACTGTAAGTTTCATACTTTTTAAATTCAGTCATTTTGTGAATATGAATGTCTAGATCCAAAACGTACTCGTTTTCATATATCTCCAGTTTGTTACTATGACTTATTATCTCATAGTATGGTGAATTATTGATGAAACTACATGTTAACGGTGGAGAGACTTTCTTCTGCCAATAAGTACAAGTTAAATCTTTTTCATTTAGATTTGCGACTCTTTTATAAAGATCTGGACAATACGCCATTACTCTGAGCATAAATCTATCTGATAGCATTTCTCTTCTTATTGAGAGTGGTAGTTCTCCTGCCTCATTAATTAGGGCATCCGTTGGGGTAGATTTCAAAAGACCGAGACAAAGCCTTAAGCAGTTATTCTGAATAATATCCAGAGCTCTTAAATGCGTTTTACTTGCTTGTCCGTAAAAGATACAACCATAATCGAGAATAGCTCTAATACAACTTCTATAGAATAGTAAAGCCACATTCGGGTCTGCCCCCCAGTTTTGATGTGTCACCATGCGTAATACATTAATATATTTTTCTACCCTTTTTTTTTTATATAATTAATATGTGTAACCCACATTAGTTTTTTATCAAGGTATATTCCTAGGAATTTAACATTATTGTTTACTTTGTATGTGGCATTTCCTAGGGTGATATGATTAGAAATTGGCAAAGATCGCTTTCGTGAAAAAAAACAGCTAATTGATTTTTCTGTAGAAATCGTCAATCCATTATCTAAACACCATTTATTTAAACCGTTCATGGCCTCGTTTAATTTTTCCATGCAATCTTCTATTTTGTAACTGGTGACGTATATACATATATCATCGGCATACTGAAGTATTTTAACTTCTGCAGGAAGTGTTTCTTCGATATTTGCTGTATATATCATATACAAGAGCGAACTTAAAATTCCACCTTGGGGTAATCCTGTTTTTGCAACTCTTGGACCGATCAGTTCGTTATTTACTCTCACATATATTATACGATCCGATATCATTTCAATAATGTTATAAGTAAATTTTTCAGGGATACCCATCGCCAACATTTTTTGAGCTAAAATCGGAAGTATTACATTATCGTAGGCTCCTTGTATGTCCACAAAAAGGCCTAAAGTAGTTTTACCCTTCGTAAACCCTATTTGTATGTCTGTAGTTAGTCGAGCTATGTTATGTATTGTCGATTTTCCTTTTCTGAATCCAAATTGTGATTCAGGCAATTTACCTGAGTTTTCTAACCACCATTCCAGTCGATTTTTGATCATTCTTTCATATGTTTTCAGCATGCATGACGACAAGGAGATAGGCCGATAAGAATCACAGACATTTTGTACTTTGTTGGGTTTTAACAGTGGAACAATTACATACTCTTTCCATGAATTAGGGTATACTCCTGTATCTAAAATATGGTTAAAAATTTTAAGTAAAGTATTACTACATGACAAGGGTAAGTTTTTTATAATCGGGTATACAATCTGGTCTTTACCTGGAGAAGTATTTGTATTGGTTTTAATTGATCTCATTAATTCTGTAACTGTAAAAGGTTTTGTGAGAAAATGCGTTGAATTGGTGTTACTTGGAGGACAGGTAGGTAACGGTACGAAATCTGGTGTTATTTTATGTAGAAATTCTTCTACCCATTGTTCAGCCATCATGGGTTGGCGATTTGTTATTTTCCGATTTTTAATTTTCTTTATTTCATCCCATATCGATTTAATAGGGGTTGATTTATTTAATTTTTCGCAAAATTTCATCCATGATTTTCGTTTTGCCTCTTTTATTATGCGTTTCGCTATTGCTACCTTATTTTTATATTGGATGAATGTAGTTATTGTGGGAAAATTTTTATAAGTCAGGTAGGCACTTTTTCTGTTCTCAATAGCAGATTTACAATCCTCATTCCACCATGAATTTTGTTTAAAACCCTTTCTGTTTTGTTTAAATGTCGGTATAGAACATGTACAAGCTTCTTTAATATGTGTTATTAATTTATCATATAACTCGTTTGCACCGCAGTTGAATTGAATATTTTCCAAATATCTGGAAAATGCATCCCAATCTGCTTTTTTTATATTCCATTTCTGGGTTCTATTAATTAAGGGATACGTATTAATGATACTCTGATTACTTGTTATTATGATCGGGAGATGATTAGAGCCCATAGGGTCGTCGTCTACTCGCCAATCAAACAGATGAGCAATATCATTTGAAACAAAAGATATGTCTACTGCGGAAAAGTTTTTGCTGTTACATTTGTTTACATACGTAGGTGAACCGTCATTAAGAAATATTAAATTTGCTTCATGCGCTGCCTCAATTAAATTCCTACCTTTTAAATCAGTCCACGAGGAGCCTAGCGCTGTGTGGTGGCAATTAAAGTCGCCTAATATCATTACTGGCTTTGGTAGACTACTAAAAAATTTCTTCCATTCATCTTTTTTAATTTTATTGATTGGGTTATTATAAAGTGATATAATAGAGAGGAATCGGTCATCTCTCAGCTTTATTTGTACCCCCACATGTAACAAATTATTTACTTTATATATGTTATTAATTAATTTGTAATTAACAGATTCTTTTAATAGAATCGCGACACCAGTTTTTCCATCTGACCTGTCTCTACGGAAAACATTGAACCCCTTAAAAATATAATCTACCCCAGGACGGAACCAGGTTTCTGAGAGAGCTATATTAGTTTCGTTTTGAATAGCGTACAAGTTCAGTTTTCTTGCCCACCACAGATGTTGCGTTCCACTGTATAATTTTAATAGAATTCAACATTAACCAAAGGATGACTAATATACAACAAGTGTATAATAAAAAACATAAAATATAATATATGTGATTCATTCACCAAATTAATAGAGTTCGGGCATCTTTCATTCATTAGAACTAGTTTAGTTTTATCAATAACTTTTATTTCATGTACTACAACCTTGTTATTCATAATACTTTCAATAAAATACTGCCGGGGAGTATTAAAGTCCATAGGTATGGTTATGTTTATTAGCAATCTTGCCCATTCATTACTAAAGATATTATTAGTTAGACTGTTCAAAGATAAAAGTTTGATTACGTAGAAAATTATATTTTTTACGAACATGCTTTTTTATCTATTTTATTTAACTTACTCAAAATTTTATCATAATTATAATTTTTATTAA
This sequence comes from Triatoma infestans, assembly GCA_011037195.1. Lineage (NCBI taxonomy): Eukaryota > Metazoa > Arthropoda > Insecta > Hemiptera > Reduviidae > Triatoma > Triatoma infestans. The sequence goes on from JAAEAF010000306.1 coordinate 378,868, forward strand.
AGGTTGTATCAGTGTCGATACATTTTGTTAAATTCTTTTCATTAATAAATACCATAGTGACCTAATCTTTCCTTTATAAATTCCATTAATTCTTTTTCGTCTGTACTATCTTTGGTTTTCATTACTGTTACAATTTCTAATAGAATTTCGCACATTTTATTTAAACTACCTTCACTTATTGTTTTTCTAGGCGTGATATTACTGTATTGTGGTGGATATGGATTATTTGTAATAGGTGCATTTTTATAACTATCTGGGTTAAAACTTTTTAAAATTTCTTCTCGTTCTTTTAATATTGTGTCTGGGGGAGTGGCAGGTCGTGTTCTTTTAGGTGGTACTCTGTTTGTTATTTGTAGCGGAGGAAATACAGATTTGTGTTTTATATCCGGAACATGTTTCTCTAGTGCCTTTTTAAATGTACCGGCGTTCATTTTTTCTTTTGCCTCTGAATATGATGTTTTCTTCTATCATTATTGTTTTGATACTTTTCTGTTTTAGAAATTCTGGGCATTTGTCTTTTGCGAGGGCCGAGTGTTCACCCCCACAATGTACACATTTATAATTCTCTCCTAAACAGGTTTTTTCTTCGTGATTTTCTCCACATTTTGAGCACCGTTTCTTACTTTTACAGTGTTTACTTATATGCCCGAATCTGAGGCAATTAAAACACTGTTTATTACTCTGTACATACTGTTCTACTTTACATCTCACATAGTGTAAAGTCACATAATCAGGTAAATTTAACCCCCTGAACGTAACCAAAACTGATTGTGTAGGTACCAACCCATTGTTTCCCTCATTGTTGACTTTTCTATAAAATCTTTTTGCTTTAAGTACCAATATATTTTCGTAACTAACAGGTTTGATATTTTTGGCTATTTCCTCATCACTTATGTCATGAAAAACACCCCTTATAATACCCTGTCTCTGTAACATGAATCTTGGTGCGTATGCAATTAAATTTTTTGTTGCCAACACAGTGGAGTTTATAAGTGCATTTGCACTTTCCCTTGAACTAAGTTCCACTTTCACCCTGTTTCGTCCTATTTTTTTAATTTCAGTAATATATTTTTGTATTTCTAAATGAGATTTCAATAATATATTTCCCAATGCCATTGGGTGTAGTCTACTAATCCCATTACCTTCGCCTTTACTTTCGATAAACACATAATATGGACCTTTGTCCATCACTTCATAAAGTGATGGTTTAGGATTTTCCTTTTCATTTTCTTCTATCATATTCTCTTCTTTGTCTGGTGGAACATTACGACCATCACTTGTATCACTCATTATTAAATGAGATTAATACTTACCTTAAATATATGTATCAAGAAGTTCTTTAAAGAGAAAAATAATAATAATTTAAAAAAATATATAATTTTTTAATCCAAAAATAAAGTAAAAATTTAAAATTAGAATAGATTTACTCTAGTTAAAGTGTATAACTGTAGCTAGTATTAGCGGACTTTGGACACGTCTGACCACTACGAGTGCTCTCAGTCAACTGGGATAAAATACTAGAAAACTGAAATAACTTCAAGTAAAAACGCACTTCCAGTCTACCAGTTTTCTTCAAATTAAGGATTATGAAGACATATTTAATTGTATTTATTATTTAAATTATAGCATTCAATTATAGCACTTTAGAGGAAAAGTTCATTTATAGCACTTTAGAGGAAAACATAACCCAACTCTCCCCAAAAAACTCCCTTATATGAATTTCCACAGAGAAATGTTTCAAATAAAAGTTGTAGCTCTTTGTATGTTTAATTAACATGCTTAGATTAAAGAAAAACGTTGGATCCGTTTTGGAGAAAATCGTAAAGAACTGAAAAATCCATTCAGCAAAAATTGGTAGTTGCGTTTAAGGTAAGTTCCTTTCTGTCGGATTCCATGGTAATACCCAAATGGTGTGAACGTTCTGTGACTATTTCATTTCTGAGCCACACTGTTCACATACAATTGGAACTTAGGGGACCTCAAAACGTGTATTTCCAATGATAACTCGATATCGAAAATTTGACACGATTACGATACCTACATCCTCTAGCAGCAGTTAGAGAAAGTTAGTTATACATACATACCAATACCAATATACCAATCAATCGTGTTTTTTTAAGCAAAATATCTCGAAAAAAATATCGCGATAAGTTCAAATTTGATGTTGTTATTACCATCGCATCTGGAACAAACTTTTTCTGCAACTGAAAAATTCCATCAACCGGATGTGCGAATTTACTGAATAGGTTTTTTTTTTCTTTCAGTTTTTCACGATTTTCTTTAAACTTCGTATATTCTTTAAACCTGCCACTTTTATATGAATCATTTTTCCAGGTAAATTGATTTTAGGAAACTTCTGGAAGTCGCCATATTGTTAAGCTTCTTTAACAATTCAACTATATATATTACGACTGTTGTCCTGAACTAATGTTAGATTCGAGGGAGGAAGTTGCAACTTCAACCGGTCGTCCACTTCGTTGCTCGTAACAAACATTTATGCGGCCACTTTTAAACTGTTCTACCCATTTGTAGACGTTCGAAGGGTTCAAAAAATTATTCCCGTACACTTTCAACATTCTTTCGTGGATTTCCCTACCTTTGATTAACCTCTGCAACTAAAATCTAATCACTGAGCGTTGTTCTTCCGAGGTGCAATGCTCAAGCTGATTCGTTACTGTTAATCGAATCGTTTGAGGTTTTGCTTACCAATCGTGCTCCATATGAATTGAATAACAAGTTCCAATATAAAAGAAATAAAACTCGATTAACCGAAAATAAGAATTACAAACGAGGTTACTGTGTTTTTGTGGTAATTTCGCCGAAAATATAATTTATATTTTTCTTCAAACTGGGAATGTTTACGGTACAAATTTAAATGTACAATTTTTATATTCTTGGGGAATTCTTGAAAATATTTGTGTTAGGCTTCACTTATAAATTCAGATAAACCTTTGTGTTCTAAGACAAAACATTAATCTAGAAAAACTAACGAGAATATTCCTAAATATTCCAAGGGTAAATAATTGACGAAAACTAAAAGGAAATTTTCATTGTGGTCTATGAATCAATAGTTGAGTAGTTATTCAGTTTTTGATTGCCTTTTTTTTGTAGATTTTGTTATCTACTCTGTCTGTAGATTTTCGATTTTTTACTTTCACTTACTGATGTTACGAAGAAGCATTTGCGATTATGAAAAATTTTCTATATTGAATTTTTACCGGAAAAACATGGGTTAGAAAAAAATGTGTTTTTCTGAATTGTTGTGGTGTATGTGCGTATAGAGCTCAAAAACGTTAATAGATATAACGTTCAAAATTAATATTTCGTTATTTCGTTTAGGTACACTATGGATTATTATCTGTTAAAGTTCCTCAACCGTAAGTATCAATATTTCAATGGTTTTTTTCAATTTTGAACGATTTCCATGAAAACGGTTCAAAAGATATTTTTCTTTAAATGTATTACAGCAACTACATATGTAATGAAATTCTAAAACTTTTTTTATTTGAAACATTTTTTTGGGAAAATTTATTTAAGAAGGCTTTTGAGGATAGGTGAAAGAGCGATTTTTCTATTTCGAGTTATATTGTTCACACACACACACACACACACACACACACACACGTATATATATACACTGAGAAACAGAGAGAGATAAATAGTGTGAAAGGCTGTAAGGGAGAGCAAACATTTTCTAAAAACCACTTATGCGGACTCAGGGGTCCTTAAAACGTAATTCCCGGTCAGAATTCTATAGATATCGAAAATGGTAATAAGAGACAGTAAATAAATAATCTGTTATGCATTATAAGCAAAATGTATACAATTTCCAATATCAAGTGGGAGTAACGTCTCCTTCAATAATATAAAGTTAACAAAAAGTAAAAATATTAAATGATAAATTATGGAAGATGATTACAATTTTGAATAAAAAAGTAAATAAATATTACTTTTTAATAAAAATGGAAGAAAAGAAAAAAAATAAAAAAAGAAGAAGAAATTGGAATGAATCCAGTTTAATATTGGATGTTAGTTTTTACCGCCCTTGAACTGAGAAAAGAAGAACCAAATATATGCTAACGAATGTCTATCTATTAGACTGATCTTGAGTATGGTGGAGATGGGGAAAAAAAAGGGCGTGTAAGATTGAAGAAAGAAGTAAGGAATACAAGAAGAAATAAAGAAGGACGAGAAGGAGGTGCACAGGCCCAGAATTGAGAGAAATGATTTATCATTTTTGAGTTTAAAGAAGTATATAGGATGGAGATGGGAGTAGAGAGTGGGAGACAAACACAGAGAGAAAAATGAACACACATTCACACACCACACACGGACATTCAAACATTAACAGAAATATAGAATGTAAAAAAAAAAGTGGATCTGTAGTTGTTGATGATGATGAAGGGTGGTAACGAAGTTGAAATTGTGGGAGAGAAGTTATCTTTTTCGATTGGGGGTCTTCAACTATAGTTTGCCTTAACTTCCAAACTTCTTATTATAATACCAAATATTACCCTGTATTGTTTTTCTTACACACGCTAGTTTTTACTGAATCATGGGTTAAATATGGGCTTCATAATTCTTCTTTGTTTATTTAAAAACGTTTTCACTTGTTATTATTCTCTTGTGATATTAATCTGTAGTTTTTTAATAAACAGATATGTAATCTTTGGTTTCAAAGTATCAGATATTTTTGTCTTGTTTCTTCAAACGGAAATTAAAAGAAGCACAGCGGAACTTTATTATATTTTCTTCATGAACTTTTCTAATGAAAAGTTCCATCTTTGCCCCACTTCCACAAAAAAAAAACAACTTATCTTGTTAATTGTATTTGATCAACAATTATCAAACAAGAAAGATTCTTTTATTTCCCTAGCAAACCGAAAAAATTCTTTTATTATTTTATATACGTATATCACCAAATTTTGGTTTGGTTTTTTTTTTTGTATACATCCTCTTAAACCTAACAAGAAAACATTATGTTTCGAGGTCTCCTGTCTCTAGCAAATGATCTGTATGTATGAACAAAATATTTCACCAGCGAAAAAACCCAGGAACCCAAACTTGGTATTAGTTATTCCACCAGCAGCATCCGACACAAAGATTTCGGTCAAAATATTTCAACCGGATGTGCAAACGTACTGAATTTTTTCTTGCGATTTCCTTTAAACTGCGTATTCAATGTATATACCATAAATGTACACATTAGTTGCTTGGATTTTCTTTCTCACTTCAGAATTTTTAATTTTTTGAACGCTCTTAATTCTTAGAATGCTTCTTTCTATCGAACACTGAGTACCTCTGAGACATTGACAACCTCTGCAACTAAAATCTAATCACTGAGCGTTGTTCTTCCGAGGTGCAATGCTCAAGCTGACTCGCTATTGTTAACCGAATCATTCGAGGTTTTGCTTACCAATCGTGCTCTATATGAATTGAATAACAAGTTCCAATAAATAAAAAAACTCGATTTAACCGAAAATACAAATTACAAACGAAGTTTCTGATATTTTTGTGGTAGTTTCGCCGAAAATATAATTTATATTTTTCTTCAAACTGGGAATGTTTACGGTACAAATTTTATATTCTTGGGGAATTCTTGAAAATATCTGTATTAGGCTTCACTTATGAATTCAGATAAACCTTTATGTTCTAAGACAACATTAATCTAGAAAAACTAACGTGAATATTCCTAAATATTCCAAGGATAAATAATTGACGAAGACTGAAAGGAAATTTTGATGTTGTCTATGAATCAATAGTTGAGTAATTATTCAACGAGACGATCCTTAGCTCTCCTGGACATGTTACATACCTATGATCCATTTAACAGGCAAGGGCAAAACATACAGGCCTCAAGTTTTTTCTGAATACTCATTTTGCTTTTAAAAACAAATTTAAGGCTCCAAAATCTTTTACAAGTTATGGCAATGCGTCTGTTTATTTCTTTCAGGATGCCATCACTGAATGATTTAAGCTGACCAAGAGGCAGTAAAAAGAAATAATAAATATATAATTAATTATTAATCCAATTAATTATTGATCAGGTATCACGGATGGTGGATCATAGCAAACATACTCTACTACATAAGACTCATTTAAAGGAAACATTTAAGACGTATAGCTGCAATCATATCCTTCACTGTGCGAACCCACCATGCCGATTCACGAGCTTCATATAAAGACTGGTTATTGTACTAATACCGACTTAGGAGCTAGTTATTGATATTTTCCTTCAATTATTTCAAATTAACAATCTTCCATAATCTCGACAACGTTATGAAGTATGAACTAAACAGTGTATTCTATTATTTATTGAAAATAATACGTAATTTTAAATTTATAAATAGAAATTTAAAATGAAAGATAATTTATTTATTACTGAAATAACCAATAAATTATTTTAGCTGAAATAATTGTGCAATTGATAATAAGTTCATTCAAGTGGATGGCTTTAATTTAGGAAAATAGAATTGAAATAGTAAAAAAAAAAAAAAAAAAAAAAAAAACAATCTTCATACAATAATATTATATTGGAAGAAAATGCAAAATTGAAAAATAAATTATTTATTATAATTAATATCTATAGATGATAATCCATCAACACAATATAACTTCATAAATCATGGAATATTCTTTTTAATAAAACAATAAAGCAAATGGGAAGAATCTTCTAAGTACATTGTTGTACAATGACGTTTAGTCTGTCTGTTGTTTAGAGTAGAGAGAGTGCGTGAGAGAGGGTGAGGAAGGGTATGAAAGAAAGTGAACAAGACTTAGTATAATACTGTATTATATACTGAACTGTATTTATACGATTATACATATTTGATTTCTTGTTTCATATAATGGCCATACAACCATGTAGGATGTATAATATATACACACTTTTACATAGATTTAGTTCATTGTATATGATTTATATATATATATTTATGCTATATGTTGTATTATATACTACGTATCTTCTCTTCTTTATTTTTCAAAATATTATGATTTGTTACTGAACCAATTATTAGTTTAAAAAATTATAGAACATTATATGAAGGCAAAATTTAGCAAACATAACCATTAAGAATAATATAATAATTAATTTTTTGTTTCTGTAACAGTTAAAAATAAATGTTGTAAAATAGATGTTGAGGTTCGGTTTACAAAAAAAAAACTCAGAGATTGTAATAACTGAGAGATAGGTTATTGGTGTCTGTTCTAAAATTGATAAATAATTTATCTTTTTTAATATGTATCATTTCCTATATGTTTCTTTTTCTATTATTATTGTTGATAGAGAGAATTTTGGTATTTTCCATGTCAAATTCATGATTGTATTGTATGCAATGTTTCGTTAGTGTTGTAGTCATGTCAGTCGGTTTTATTAGTTTTCCAGTCGTATTTATGTTGGTACAGTCTATTTTTTAAATATTGAGATGTTTGTCCTATGTATGTAGCTGGGCATTGTAAACAATTTATTTTATAAATTACATCTGATAATAAAGTTGTGGGCGTGGGGTCTTTGAATTTAGAAAAGAGTCTTTTTAGAGGATTGGAGTTTTTGTGAGCGATGGAAAGGTTATATTTCTTGAAGATTTTAGCTATTTTTCTGATTGACCCTCTATGTATGGGTTGGAGATATAGGATTTTGGAAGTTGCTGTGATGGCGTAGAGGGAGTCAGGTTGATCACATTATCCGTGGATCGTTGATCTAATATTTTTTGTACTATATGGAGAGGATAGCCATTATTTGTAAATATCTTGGATAATTTTAATTTGTTGTCCTCATGGAAACGGGTTAAAAATAAATTAAGAGACTTAGATAAACGTTTACAGATACATATCTAATGAAAAGCGGAAGATTACAATTAGATTAGTCCTAGGATCTTAGGTTAATAGTTAAGGAAAATTATATTATGTTTTCTGATATTTAATTAATTGTTTTATTGATTTTAAAAATGTAAAAATAAATATATAATTTATAAACTTAAATTTAGCTACTTATTTTAGCATATTTTTATGCAATCCTTATAATTTTTTAACTGAATTTAAGTAACACTGTTTTTACTGTTTCTACATTACAGATTAAAAGTGATTTTTTATTCACTTGAGATAAAAACAATAAATGCAGTGTTGCCATCTTTCAATTAAACAAATGTTTAGTTTTAGAGGAATGTTGATATATTAAAGTGAAATTGAAGTTCTTGAATTAATAATAATAATATAATTAATCTTATTTTACAAAAAACACCTGCATTGTGGATGATGGAATTGTGGTGCAAATGTTATACGTGCAGTGCCCCAGAAAGGAGCCAAGTTCAATGAGGAAATGGCCAGTCTACTTCTCCGTATTTTTAGATTAATGTATAGTTTACTGCCGTATTTTTAGATTAATATAAAGCCAACAGTATTCAGCAATACTCTTATCAAATTTCACATACAAATTTTCTCAGTCATTGTTAAATTTCGATGGGCATAAGGAAAAAAAAACGGAGCATAGATAATTTTCCCGCTTTTGATTATTATTTTGACGAAACAAGGAAAAATAAAAAAAAAACTTTTGGAAAAATTGTATGATATATGTTTACATGGAAGAATGGAATAACAAGTATTGAGTGGTAAATAACCAGTTTAAAAGGATGGGGGTAATTTTGTAAGAGTTATGCTTCATAGAAGGATGGTAATTTAATGTAGAAACAGAGGGTCTTTTTTTTTGAGCCTGAGGGCGAAAAAATATTGTAGAATAAAATTGGTGGGCCAGGTGCTCTCCTCATGATTGTCCTTCTTTGTAAAAATATATAGAATTTAGTAAATTCTTTTATAAATATAGTACAAATATTTATAAATTTAGATATGGTCAAGTTAGCAAGCGAGTTCTAGTAAAGTTACATTCATTGTACTTTCGATTGACTGACTTAAAAACCGATTCCGCTTTTAGTCTGCTTACGTCAGTCAAATTCTTCATCGTACTCCATTGGTTTCTTCACTTATTGATTCAAAAAAAAAAAAAAAACATGTTTCCATCAAGAAAATTCTTTTATAACAATGACCGGGTACCCATTCTCTCCTTACAAAATTAAGTAGTATTTATGAATTATGTAGAAGGAGACCACCACCTCCTCCAACTACTAAAAGAAAACTGATAAGATCATATTCACTGTAAGTTATCATCTAACAATCTTTATTCTCCAATATTTTTTTACCTGCCTCACTTCTTATGTCCACTTCATCGCACATTCTTCTTTTATAAATTCTACCTCCTTTATTTTTTGTGTATAAAAAAGTATAACCTTTTTATTTATTTACTTCTTTTTTACCAGTTCTTTGTAAAAATTCTAGAAGTCACGCTGTTTACTACAAAACTTGAGCAACACTCTACTAAAAAGTAATATGTTAGAAGCATTCTTTTTTAATAATAATTTGATAGAGCTTACGTTTTACATCGTATCCATCACGCCAAAGTTTAACTTTTTTTTCAAAAAAGGAAAGATCAAATTTAGATATCTAATCATATTACATGAATAAAATAAAAAGGTAAGTTCTCTTGTAGAATTATTGAAAGGCGACCGGATCTTTAATGGCAATATAATATCCGTAATTTCCCCCGTCTTTGGCAATATCTATGATTTGTTTACTATAACTAAAACACAATCATGAAATCAGTTTAGTGTAAGTTCCACACAAACTTCGCTACACACAAACACTCACACAAATTTCGCTTACTGCGGTTTTTTTTAATTTAAGGCACGTCAAGATCTATGGCCATTGACGCCCGGATCCTTCTCAGTGCACTGCCGGCCTCCAGACAGTGTTCTCTCGTTATAGACATCACTGTCCATCACCGGACAGTGAGCCGTAAATGGATCTTCCTAGGAAGAAAAAAATCTAAGGGTAGCACAGCTGGACTCGAACCCGGAACCTCCGCGTGGGAGTTCAGTACGCTAACCACTTGTTCCCTTCCCCTACTGCAGTTAATATAATTATAAAAAGGACAATTTTTCATTATACTCAATTAAATTATTACTCAGTTGCCCCAGCAAAATATAGTGGTAGTGGGGTACATGTTTACTAGTACCCTCAGCAGGTAAAAACAGAATGTTGAGTTTCACCGTAATCCAGAAGAGAGTGCCAAAATAGTACACAAACTCAAATGAGATTTAAAATGTAATGGCACAGATTCTAGAAAACACCTTTAAAAAAATTGTTTGAAAAAAGGTTTGTATTTGTGCGTTCAAATTCCACGTTAAAACAAACATTAAAGCGGTTTTCAAGAAAATATCAAAAACCTCAAAAGTCTATATAGAAAAGTCACAGTCCTGGTTAACCAATTTTCTTGAAACTTGGAATTCTAGCAATATTTCTGAAGTACATGCATATTATATAGAGCAGAACCATATATTGTACTAAAAGCACTTTAGAGGAAAGCTTAGCGCCCAGAATAATCACAAAAAATCAAGACAGCAATATCAATCTTAAAGAAAGTTCTTGGAAACATTCTTGTTGAAATATGGAACACCAAGTTTAAGCTACAAGCGATTTTTCGTTAAATATTTGGTTCACACACAAAGCATTCGCTAAAGACATTTTTTCGTACTCAGAGAAATTAAAGTGGACACCATAAAACTAGTTGCATAGCTGATAGTGTATTTGCGAATCTATATGATTTGTATATCTAGCTTGATGGAAGTAGTTTACAAATCTCAGTGAATTCTCAAGCTGCTCTAGAGATATTTTGGTTCTAATTTTATTCTTCGTTTACTTCATCCTTAATAATAGTTGCTGATAAATTTTGGTGTTGCCAAAAAAACGGAGTTATGAATAAGGCAGGATTGTAAAGCATGGCATCTCTGGGGAGATAGGAATTATAAAGTCCAGTCTTTATAAAATGTCAGGTTGCAACTCAATATGTTCTATTTGAAACTTGGCAAAGTATTAGCTAGACAACTAGACAACTGGAGCGTGTTTTCTATTGTTCAAACATGTAAATAAAACCGGAGATATTTACCCTTACTCCCTGGAGACAAAAGACACCTCAAGTATATCTGAATGAGCATTACTATAATCTTTATTTTTATATTATGTTAAAACTGTTTGGTTGGGCCGCATTCGAAGACGTCCTGGTCAGCAGGTTGGACACCGCTGATCTAGATCAACCCCGTTAGAAGCCTACTTTACTATCTATTCGGCAGGGGATGTTAGTCAGATGGCTGGTGCAGAAATTAAGTTTTGAAACAAAAATTCTTAAAAAAAAAAAAAAAAAAAAATTATAGCGATAAAAACTTATTTATGTATTTAATATTAAAACTTTATGAGTAATGTTGGGATATATATGTTGGATATATGTTTTTGAATAAATACGGTCCAAGGCGAACTTAATTACATAAATGATAAATATTCACTATTATATATATATATATGAAAGAACAAAAGTTTTTTCCCCACTTTTAAATTAAAAAACTGCTTTTAGAATTATGAGTGGGTGTGGATACATAACTCTTTTATATATAAATCTTTGTCAGTGTGATTGTATGTGTGTGTGTGTGTGTGTGTGTGTGTGTTGTGTAATTAGTAAAAGGACGGCGATCGGCGGGGGTGATGAGGGAGTTATCTTGGAAAAGACGAAGGGGGGGTATATATGGTAGTTTTTTGTATCCCTTGCCACACAATCTGTAACCGCCGCATTCTAACTTAGAAGTTCTCTACTTAGTTTGGGGCATTGTCCGTGTGCCTTTTCTCTCTCTATTTTTTTTTTTTTTTTTTTTACCTATCCTAGGCTAGTCTAAAGTCACGTGGGGTAATTAATGTCTCAGGAATAACACGAAATCTAAAAAGGAGAATACCACCACTACCACCGCCACTACAGTTGGGCGCGGACTTAGCCAACTGTGAAAAATACTCTTCTACCACCTTATCCAGGAACGCCATCATATTCGCCGCCGTTTCAAGCCGTATTGCTATACTTGCGCGAGTTGAAAAATAATAAAAAAATAAAAAGCGATCGTCACGAATCATCCTAAAGTAAAGAGTGTTTTTTGTTTTTGTTTTGTTCTCTTTTGTTGGCCCGTGTCTGTATTTTCATCGTTTATAGGAGTTGCTCCTGATTTCTTAGCCAGATGCTTTTATTACCAATGTTTAGTCTAGATTTTGTTACATTCCACGATATATTCTAATACTGAATTTATATCTGTAGATATCATCCAGGCTGTTTATTACAAATTACTTGTATACACGTTTATACATAAAAAGAAAATCCGGCATAATTCACTCACACGACTTTCTCTTATTGTAGTTTTAATATTTTTAAACGAAAATTTTCTTCAAACTTTTCTCACGTTTCCGCTTTCCCAGAAACTAAAAAAAAAATCATTTTTTCCAGGAAAAACTTTAAGAAAAAAAACGTACTTCTCGTTCAGTCAATTTAGTGCTTTAGAGAGGTAAACTTAACATCATCCCTTCTCCAGAATTTCCTTGAAACGAAATTTCTCTCAAAGGTGACGTTGACGGGACTTTCATACATTCTACTTCCTATCACATTTCAAGTATAGGCGAGGAGGCTAAAGAACTCTGCAATTTAGGGTCATGAAACTTGAACGGCTTATGGGTCCACAAGATAATACACCTCTCCACATTATAGAAGCTGGAACTCAGATTACTCTTGGAGTCCCTGTAAGCTCATGCATACTGAACTTTTTAAGGATTAAAAAAGAGTAAGCGAAGAACGTTTTCACAATATGCGCTTACAGTAGATCCACTTCCTGATGAGTGTGACGAACGATTTCTCATTTCCTGAGAAATAACGATTTAGAGGCAAAGATAACTGTGACATAGATATCTGTGCCTTCATAATGCTTCTGGTCCGGGCAACTTGTCTGTTTCTTTCCTAGTGCCTAGGAAGTTCCAGTCGACATTCCTACAACTACGCAACGGTGATTCTTTTTAAAAAAATCTCCCTTTTTGTAGTCCTGAATTTTAGATTAGAATAATAAAATATAAAAATCTTATAGGCGATTGTATATCTTCTCTTTAGTAGAACCGATCACGGCCTCTATACATACGGTAATCATGGTCTGTCGACGCAAACTGTATATTATACTGACAAACACACACACACACACACATACTTATTTTGCTACACTTTACAGATTACTGTAGCAAATCAGAGAATTCAATGGCGCCACAATTGTTCTTCTCTAGATCTCTGCCTTTTGGTTACCTGCCATTTCCCTTCCCTGCCAATTTCTTAAGTGAAAAGGGAATTGAGCTTCACAAATAAACAGAGAGAGAGAAACAAATAATCATTCTCTTAGGAACTGGAAAACAAAATATAAATTACGAAAAGACTCTTAATATTAGTAAATATATAACTAAATGTATATTTTTATTTATGTTGGCCACTAAAATAGTAGCGGATGTGAAATACATAATGGATACATTATAAAAGTTACTAAATAAATAATTTACAGAATTATATAAGCAAATCACGCTTATAAACTATACCTTAGAATAAAAAATGGAATATTAATTATGGATAATTAAATATACTGAATGAAGAGGACTTATTAATGTTTTTATTCCCCTTAATTATGGAGACTATATACACAAATATTATACATGGTTACAATTTCATGGACACCGCAGCCAATATTGTTCTATTCTCTGTGTTATTGTATTATACTTTAATATATAATACAAGGTTATAGTTGTCGCTGGAATTTTTAAGTATATTGTAACCCCCCCTTTCTTTGCAAGGAGTGTCACTGTTTCTTCATACCTCTTAGTTAAATATGGGCACTTTTCTATATATATATAGACATAGAGACAGTCAGTTGGCTTATTATTATATATAATTACAGATCTGTATTTGCGATCAAATGCACATATTTTCCATACAAAGGTTTATTCATTATTAATATTAGTAATATTGATTACAGATTTGCTTTTATTGGATTGAATATGTGTTATTATTGGAGCATGGGTTTACTTTTTTCTTCATCATTTTTAATTTCATTTATTGCTGCTAGTAGTGGTCGCATAATGTCTGATTTACAAAGTTGAGCTATTTCTCCGGAAATAAAGGTCTTTGATGTCTCCTGAACTAAGAAAAATCTCATGGTCTCTGTATAACCTCACAGGTTTCCGCGGTCTTTATCTTACAAAATATTTAGGTTTTCGGGTTGAGATCACTTGAATGCTTTGCCTATAGACCTTGCGCAAGTAAACAATTATTAGAACATGCTGTAAATAAAGGAAATAAATATTGAAAAAGAGAAAAACTGCTTAAATGGAGATTATGGACCCGTCTGAACTGAACATGGACATCTCTGTTCAGAGAAATGAGAGAAAAAGGAAAAAAAAATACTTAACTTCTTTCAAAACAAAACTGTATCTGAGAAAATAAAGCATTGGGGTGGGGGAGATTTAGACGTCGTCACCAACAGCTAATATGAGGGAGAAAATTAAGCCCGGCCCTTTACATTTACTAGCCATTTACAGACTGGAGGGGGAAGTTAAGCTCCGCCCCTTCATTTACATTACCCACTCTGTTTCTTATCAGTGTTGGTTTAGCATTGGAGTCAACACTTGCACAAGAAGCCTATTGCAAAATGATCGGTTTATAAGAAACTCTTGACGCGGCCGCGTAGATTTTGCAACGTTTACAATCTATGTATAAAAGTTATACTGTAATAATTTATCGTTTAACTCAATTTTAAGTATCTGCTATCAACTACTTATTACTAATATGGTTATGGGCAGCATTATATTACTTTACATTTCCAGAAAGACAAACATACAATTCACTCCTCATTTTAATCTTATTGTGAGAACATCTCTATTATACAAGTAAACTTGGTCTGTTTGTACAATAAAGCATTTTTGTGAAAAGTGATCAATTGTATAATTAAAATCATTTGTATATTAATAAACAGTTCTAAAAAAATTCTCGAAGGAATTTCAAATTTGTTTTTCAGTATTAGTACCACAGGAGAGTTTCAGTCACAATTTCTTAACCGGAAGTAACACTTTACTGAAGAGAATCTTACAGTTTTAGACGATTTTTCTCAAAAATGACAGCTCTTACTTTAATCTAGTTCTACGAACAAACATATAAACCTTTCGCTTTTCTTTGAATTTTTTTCCCGAGAAATTTGAATTTAGAGGTTCTGTAGAGAAGTTGGAATGTCACAGTCCACTCTAAAATGTCTTTTCATTATAGTGTAGGATCTCCCATCTGGTTTTCTCTTCCCAGGAAATTCTACAGCTCATTCCCTGTGGTAGACGGTTTTATTTGTAACGAGAGAACACTCCGAAGACCGGCATATGGTGGCGCACTTTAAATAAAAAAGAAATAATATATTGTAAGTGAAAAACCTTCGCAGTACCAATCACAAAGGTTTATTTTTAAGTTTATAGCAAGCTGACTTTTTAATATCCTTTCATCACATTCACTATGGTGAAGACTAGGTTCTTTGTTTTACTTACGTTATCGAGTGCTAACGAACTAGAACTATGATCAAAAACTCTAGGAAATTCTAAATCTTTTCATTTGAATCAGCATCCAAGGCTGGTATAAACCGATGTTTCGAGCAGATAATGCAATAAGCTTCTCAGGGTAGTTGCTGACTAAAATTTTTCATTAATATGTGTTCATTTCAAAGTGAAGGGAGTGATAGCTCAACAAGGAGTTGATATTTAGTTTAAAATATCAACTAGTAACTATCCTGAAGAAGCCTATTGCAATCTGAGAGCTAAAGACTGTGGCTTATATCACAGTCAGGGACACAGTCTCAAACCGAAGGACTCAGGATTTCTGTTTTGTAAGACAATGACCGGAAAAGTTTGAAAGATCATGAATTGCTATATCTGCGCTGATAACTTACAACTAGGAGCTTACTTAGCCAAGTATACAAAAATTTAAGAAAGAATACTATTTTGTAGCTAAATTGTTTTCATTTAACCGACTTATTTATCCTTTGGAGTTAAAAAGTAAATAATAAATAAATAAATGATTTACGATGCTTCAAGAACGCCTGGAACGAAGACAAAACTTTCTTAAGATCCTTATGAGGAAGTGGACTAGGTCACTTCTCCAGGGATCTTGGCATCCCTGCAGGAATCCTAGCCAAACAACATGAACTACACTTAACTGTCACCACTCCAACACTTGCACAGAGGCCCTGCAGAAATAGTTGAGGTATACAACTTCTGGTTGTAGCGAAAATTGCACCTATACTTAAATTACGCAAGACGTACATTCTATTATTCTTACTACGTAAGACGACTTACATTCTATGTGAATAAACTCTAACATCTACGTGAGCCACTATAAATCTTTTAGATCGCCGTGGTTTTGGCTTCATAGCCATCTCTCAATATCCAACATCCAATTAGTATATGGAGCTGGTAATATCAATTCATCTTCCATCTGCTGAACTGAATTAAAAATGGGTCTATTACAATATGGGTTTATAATAATTTTGAAATTATTAGCTATTATAATATTAATAAATTTATTTATTTTTAAAAATGAAACTATCTAGATTGTAGTGGTATAGGACGTTGCTACTTAAAAACCCAAAGGGAGATACAATCCAGATGTTTAGATAATGCGGTAAAGAAACAAATAGTTTCCAATAGAGTTTTGGTATGAAGTGAGGACGATACTTGAAGTAGTAGAAGAGGAGGGGAGAGAAGTGTTTCAAGAATGAAACAAGCACTGGCTACAGCTCATAGAGAAACACTCACGTACTAGATATACAGTCAGTGTATATATATATTGACTTGAATGAATAAAGAATATGCCAGGCCACAGGAAATATCAATGGATGACGTAATTACCAGTAGATAAAGTAACTAATATGAAGCATACATTAACTTTATGAAAATATTAACAGGAAATAGAAGAAATACTTCAGCTAATATGATAATAGAACGAAACAATACAAAAACAAAACAAAAAAAAATTAGTAAATCAATAATTATTAAGATAAAAGGAGATTTTAGCTGATCATTGGAAAAAGTTATCTAAATGAGAAAATTGAAAATTTTTTTCATTGTTTTATTAAAACACGGATATCACAGGAATGTAAGGAAATAATTTATCATAATCACTGTAAGAGAGTATTTTTTTACTCTCTCTTATTCTTAGAAACAGGAAGTATGGCGATCGTTGAGGCAAATTTTCAAAATCAAGTTTTCACCGGAAATTCCAATCTAATGGGAATGAAAAAATGTATAAAAATTTTTTTAGGTAATGGTCTCTATGTGTGTGTGTGTTTGTGAACATAATATCTCAAAAACGAAAAAAATCAGAAGGAGCGAAAACTTGGTATTCCGTATTGGAATATTATTACTGCATTTTCTCACGAAGATTCGGACAAAATCCATCAACGGGTGGTAGATATTTCTATTATTTGCATGGGTACATAGTTACCCAGTCGCGCCTCTGAATGTATAAAAAAGGAGTAAAATTAGTCATTTTATTGTATTAACAGTAATAAGAGAAAGTAATGTGAGTGTTTCACATCAAATTAAAATAAATAAATAAAACAATCCTACTAACATAGTCCTCCAGATAGCATTGCTAATCTAACAAATCAATGAAACAATTAGTTGTTTGCATAGAATTAGTCGGACATATTCACAAATAGGATTTACATACTATTATGTTAGGAACACGTAGGAGAACCTATATAAATGTCAAATGTTAGAATTATCCAGGATCTTGTCAGAATGTAAAAACACAAAATAAAAATAAAACAAAAATAACAATAATAATTCCTTACAGCTTGTATTAAACAAAGACCATTTTTTTTTTAAAGAAAAAAATAATATAATTATGTAGATAGAAAGAAAAGGAAATTAAGCGGTAAATATCTGTCAATGACAATAGGCGCGTCGTCTTCGTTGGCATTATTATTATTATTATTCTTTAGAATGCCATCATCGTGCCATGCGCCTAACATATATATATATATACATTCTACCATTGTAAATTACAATTGTAAATTAGGACTTCCCCAAATTGAAGTTAGTATACAATATTGTAATCAAAGAATAAAAAAAAAATATATATATGTTAGAACATTATGCTCTTAATGAAGTACTAAATAAAATATACATTATTATTAATATTATTATTAGTTATTTGCCAGCTCTAACATTAGAAAGCTTTAAATATTTTAATTATTACCTATCTCTAAAATATAGTTTCTAGTTTGCTTAACGGTTTTATTATTAAACTTTTGTGTTTTTTTTTTTTTTGTCATCTGAATCCAAACAAGATATACAGTTCTTTTCAGTCGGTTAATTATGCTGAAGCCAATTAGTACAGTTTCTTTGGCTATTAATATTATTATTGTGACTCACAGTTCTAAAGGACCCAAGCCATATTTACAATTTCGCGTCATCTTTCGTTAAGTAGATTATTATTTTTTTTATTAGGCAATCGCTCTTTCCGACGATATCCTATTCAATTAAAAAGCTGGGTTTATGGAATGAGATCAAAATGCTTATTAAGCAGAGAAAGGTTGCCAATGACTCACATGTTAGTAAGGTGTCAGGCGCTACGAGCACAAGCAGACCAGGCACATGACTTGCGGGCAACATTAGAAGAGAATTCTCGTTATAATAGAGGGCTAATTCCTTTCTTGGAAAATATTAATTTGTATAATAAGATTTAGGTAAAATTAGTTTAGGTTAATCTCTGTTGGGCGGGGAGCGGAATATTGAGTAATCTCTCCCTAGTTTGAATGAGGGTATGGATGCATTTATTGATGTGAATGTATTTATTAGTGATTACATATTTTTTAGCGGAGAAAGTATTTATTAGAGCGAGTGTATTTATTAGCAAATATGTTAGTAGGCTGTCTCTAGATTTTTAATAGAAGTATAATATTTATACACGAATAAAAAATTGCCTCTCTGGTTAAACAACTATTTTAGAGGCATAGATATAAACATATTTGCAAATAAATATACTCACGCTAATAAATACATTCATACTAATAAATGCATCCATAGGATTAGGAATAGAACTTTAAAAGGTGAAGGAATATTTATAATGGAAAGTGTGGGTGGGTCCGCAATGCTGGATAACATCCGGTATTTCATCCGTTGTAGCATGCATATTGGTTTTGTTCCTGACTGGTTTCAGTTTTTCATCCATCGTATTATATAACCAATAAGTGCGAGTCTAACAGAAACATTTCGTTGAAGTGAACTCTCTACAAGACTTGGTGAATTTGCTCTGACGATGGATGAAAATCCGAAACCAGTCAGGAACAAAACCAACATGCATGCTACGACGGATAAAATACCGGATGAATGTTTATAAATTACTTCATGTATAATGCAAATAATAATAATAAAATTGTCTTTATTAGGAACATATAATACAAATATACAAAAAAATAAATCTCTTTTGTTTTAAGACGAATACTCATGGTCCACTGACCGTCTGAGGGGTCGCCTTGAACTTATACAAACTAAACTTTTCCGCACTGGAAATACAATTTCAAAACAAGAAAAAAATATAATTGAAAATGAAAAATCCTAAATATTAGAATTAGAACAAAACAAAAAGAAGAAAAACAATCATTACTCCATTAAACTGAAATGTACCAAGCCTTGTTAAATTAAAAAGGATAATAATAAAAGAATATAAGAATAAGAATAAAAAGTAAAAGAAGAAATTTCGGAAATATGTACCTCAATCCATATTCTAATAATTAAACTGTTGTATCAAAAAATATCTATAATTCAAGGCTACCTTACAATAATTTACCAAGCTGGACCAGTTTTTTCCGTTTAAATATGCCTTAAACTCATCTTCAGTTAGCATATCCTCCTTCAAATACTTTCGACGATACTCTTTTAGAACAGGGCAAATAGCAAGAAAGTGGTAGACGTTCTCGATCTCATTCCTGTTACACAATGAGCTGCTCAGTGGAGGAATATTTGTTTAGATACAGCAGTTCGCCGTCATTTTGATTAACCAGCCAATAGGATTCGCATCTAACTTGCTATTATAAACAAAGTTGTTATCGGGTTCCAATTCCTTACACAGAGTACACCTTTCATTGCTGAAAATTTTCAATTTGTGCTCATTAATTACATAATCTTTTAATGTGCTTATATGCAACTGGATGTTTTTATGCCATCATTTAACAAATCCATCACATTAATATTACAGCTACTACAGAGTATTTGCCAGTTTTTATACCAAAATATTTTTCTATTAATTATTTCTTGGGCGAGAATTTTGGGGTATCTAGAAGTTGGTAGATTTAGACATCTCTTTATATAATTTAAATGCAATTTCAGTGTGTCCAAGAACGTTGGAGCTAAATCAGTCTCTAAATATACAATCGCATCCGGCGTATTTCTGGGTAAATTAAAGCACTTTTTAACAAAAAAATTTAAAAGGGATCTACACCGAGTCATACCTACGATACCCCCAAGTTTGCGCCCCATAGCACACTATTGCACGAGATACCGCATTAAATACTTTCAGTTTGGAGGAAAATGGGATGCTTCT
The DNA here is from genome assembly GCA_011037195.1 of Triatoma infestans. Lineage (NCBI taxonomy): Eukaryota > Metazoa > Arthropoda > Insecta > Hemiptera > Reduviidae > Triatoma > Triatoma infestans. The sequence goes on from JAAEAF010000306.1 coordinate 399,395, forward strand.
GTTTACTATTAACCTATTAAACGAATTTGAGGCAAATTTCGCGTTTTCTACTTTTTCTCTTAAATGCTGCTCTAAAGACATTTTGGAGGATAATGTAATGCCAAGGTATTGTAAGTATTAACAACCTCTATGCTTTCATTTCCGTATGCCATGTTTCCTTCCCGCTAGGACGCCCCCATTCCTAAATACAACAATCTTCGATTTTTTCAAATTAACCATCAAATTCCAAGTATTACAATATTTGGAAAATGAATTAATCATACTTTGCAAGGAGTGTCGGCCCATCGCCAGCAGTACCAAATCATCAGCATAGGCGAACATTTTAATCACAGTTCCCCCTATTCTGACACCACCACCAACGTAATCAGCAACATCGTTAATGAAATAGGAGAACAATAATGGGCTTAATAAGCAGCCTTGCTTAACTCCCATGGAAGTTTCAAAGGATTCGGACAGACACTCGTGACACCATACTGAGGCCGACATACCTGCATACATACTTCTGATTATCGCCACCATCTTACTTGACATACCCAAATTAAAAAGTTTAAAAAACAAGGCGTGACGGTCGATCCGGTCAAAGGCAGATGATAAGTCAACAAAAAAAGCAAAGACTTTCTGCCTTTTGTTAATTAATTTCATCTTAATAATATTCATTAAATTGCTGACATTATCAGCGGTCGAGTAGGTCTTTCTAAATCCTGCTTGAAATTCGCCCAGCAAATTATTCTCATTTTCCCACAAAGTAATTCGATCCAGCAATAGGCCAGCAAATAATTTAAAAAAATTATAATAATAGAGAACTGATTTTTCTTAATATAGAACTGATATGCTACTTTGAGCTATAAATGAATTTGCACAAAGTGTGCTTATAAAGATAAACGTCACTTCAGATTACTCTCTCATACAGTACTATCTTGGTGTCACAATAACATATAATAGGTACTTAAAAAACTTAACTTTATCCTGTGCAAACAATTGGTATCTATTGCCGGTAGTAATTCTGGCCTTAAATAAAGGTTAGATTGTGTGTGTGTTATTCAGGACTGCTACCAGATATGGTCAGCGATAAAGTTTGTTCTGTTGATTCAGTAGTAATGTTCGTAGGGTAGATTAAATTGAAACAATATTATTCTCCTATTTTGTACATTTATTTCAAAAAAGACAGTAAAGCGACGTTTCGTTCTGTAAGGCATTTTTAAGCTCTTTCACAGTAGGAATATTATTTGTAAAAACATACTGTCATAGGATAATAATTTGTCATTAACATTTTACAAAGTGGTATTTGTTTTTAGGGCGCTGTACAATAATATTACATGTAATGAGGTAATTTGTTGCGGATTTTTATGTGGTATACTTGTTAGAACTTCCCCCTACTACCCTAGGGATGAGGTAGATGGATCTTGATTTTTCTTATGGTGCTGAGTTTTAATATCTTGTAGTAAGAAAGTACATTAAGCCTGCGTGACGTGTAGAGTGACGTAACAATGGGCGGATTGCCATATGCCTATGGCAGTAGGCAATTCATTATATAGTTAATCAAGAAGTTATTCATACTGGGATTTGTGATACATTTTTTGAAAAAAAGATGATTAAATTATTACAAATTTAATGTGTTAGATAAGAGATCATGCTATCAAGAGGCAATGATTCATCAAGCTGTGGAATGGTTCTCAGTATGAAAATTCACACTGAATTTGTGAATCAGTGTCGTCCAAACTTTACATCTATGAACAAAGAAATATGGGTTGGTATGTGACACCGCTGCGCCAAATTTCACAATAAAATCTCTCCCCAAAATAACAAACTTCTAAAGAAATTGTTGATTAGCTTTGGAACTGTTATAAACGCTCTTTGAATGATTGTAAATTGTAGATTGTTATAGGGGATTAATACACTGCGAGCTGAAATATCTATTGTGCCCCCCACCGCGGAGATTTCTCAGTGCACTGCCAAGCAATGTTTTCTAACTACAGACAACACTACACATCACCGGACAATGAGTTGTAGAGGCTCCTAGGAAGAGAAAATCTAAAGGCAGCATGCTGGATTTGAACCCGGGACCTCCGCGTTGCGAGTCAGCGCGCTACCACTTAGCTTATCTTTCTCGAATGATAGTTTTTGGTAGAATAATGATTAATTCCCAACATTTAAATATTCAGTTTTATAAGCCTTAATTTTTCAGTTACTAAATCGCAGTTATTATAGTTTAATGGCATTCCGTTTAACTATTGGCGAAATACGTTCTAATAAAACAATCTGATAAATTTCACTATTGACATTGTAATTAAAAAAAATGCTTTAATTACGTATTTAAAGTAAATTTGAAGTGTTTTTTTTAATTTTATTTAAACTGTAATTATTACACGGGATTAGTGGTTTTATAGATAATGAATGTATCTTTGGCCTAAGAATTGATTAGCTGAGCATTGTTTTACCTATGGTTGAAAAATTTCAGCTAAAAACATTTTTCACTTTCTTCTCAGAAGGGAGAAAGTAGTGTTTATATATACATAATAATAAACAAATGGTTTAAAAAACGAGATGCTAATTTTTGTATGTGTAGAAATATGGGATGATAAATCACGTACAAGTTTTTAGGGGGTGAGAGAGAGAGAGAGGGGATAAATGAGCAAGAGAGAGCGAGTGGGAGACTGAGGCTTGCACTCAGATGAGATTAATTAGGATCTGAGAGCTGATCTCATTAATTCTAGCGAGTTTTATAAACAAGCAAATTACGACCTTTCTATTTTGTTATAATATTCCTTCACTTATTAGTTAGTGGTGTTAAATTTGAGGTGTTAAAAAAAAAAAAACTAAGAAATTACCTTTCAGTTGAATTAAGATGATAAATGAATTAATAATGTAATATTACGAACATACAGATACTTTTAAAAAAACGATATCCCAGCGATAACACTAAATTCACTAGAGATCGTCATTCACACTCTCTGTTTATTATAGAACTTGTTTTATTCATTTCACTGGTTTATTTAATTAATTGTAAGAAAGAATGGATAGTCTGGAATTTTGATTAGCTTCTTGGTCATTGCTGAACTGTTTTTGGGGCACATTTTTGCCTCTGGGCCAATATTAACAAAGATTTGGACAAGCGATGATGGCACAGAAATTTTATTTGCGAATAAAGGAAACCTTCAATCATTTGTATAATAAAATATTGAATAAGAAATATGAACTTTCGATTAGTTTATAATCGATTTGACGCAGAGTAAAGTGCCCCCAACACCAATAAACTTGAGTTTCAGTGTTTCCCCTTACGTGAACAAAATTAGTATGTTTTTTGCTTATTATTTTTTCTTTTTAACTGTAACAGTTAAATCTTTAAACAGGATGTAAATACATATAGGAGATAAAGATAAATTCAAAGAGAATGCTTAATTAATGAAAGAGAGCGGAGGTTATATTCAGTTTGGTTACAGCGCATTAGGTTAGTGTTAAACAGTGTTATCTTTCCGAAAATGAGTTGTTTTTTTTTTAACGGAAATACATACTTTGAGGTCCCTTGAGTGCAAAAAACAATGTTTTTAACTCAAAATATCTCAAAAACGAAAAAAACAAACGTAGGTAGCTTAAACTCTTGACATTCTGGTTAGGTACCAGCATCCGCAACTGCCTTCAAGTTTTCGAGCAAAATCCTTCAACCGGAAGTGTTGCTAAATTTTTTTTTTCACTTTTATGCGATTTTCTCGAAAATGGCTTCGACTTTCTTTTTTTTCCATCATTTTTATTTGAAACTTACTTGCAGGGAAATTGATTTTTCTTTGTGGACTTTGCTGGAGCAGTAACGTTAAACTTTCCATTAAAGTTCGACTTCAGTGCAATTTATTGTTCTTGGGGACCTGACAATAAGGTTTAAATTTTTTTTTTTTATTTATTTATTTTTTTTTTTATAAGCGCATCGACAACTGTGGTCATTAGCGCTTCTCAGTTAATTTTCTTTCTCAAACCGGGTCCGCACGAGCCGGGATGGCACATGTTATCCTAGATGGCATCCACTCAGAAAACCTTGCTCGGTGGTGTGGAGCCAAAGGTTGTCAAATATTTTTTTTTTCCCCCACACATCCCCTCTTAATTCATCGATCTAGTCGGCGAGGAGGAATGTGGAATGTTGTTTCGTGCCATCCCTTATCCTACTAGAACTTTATTTCACTATCAATTGTGCAAAACTAAAAGTATCTTTTGTCCTATGTACTACATTATAACAGGTTATTGAGTTATTTCTTACTACATTTTACTTATATTAGTAGCTTCTGATTTTTTATTTATTCTAAGGAGGCTATTTTGCTATACAAAATATGGGGGCGTGCAGTACTTTTAACAAATGTTCCTGCACACCCTGAATGAATTAATCCTAAAGTGATCTAAACCTAATAGGGTTGAAATACTTTTATAAAATTTCTTTCAACCCCTGTTAAAAACCTAAACTTAACATACATTCTCAACATTCTCGCTAATAAATACATTCACGCCAATAAATACATTCACGCTAATAAATACATTCATACTAAACATTCACGCAAGGGGAAAATACTCGATACAAACCGCCGTTACAAACTTTATTGGCTGCTGGACAGAGGGCGCTGCCATTCTAGTTACATTCAGTTATACATGATTACCCGTCACCGCCTTTATTTAAGGCCAGATCAACTAAACGTGTTGTATAAATTTATAATTTTAAAAAGAATTGGTCAATTAAATTGTATTAGTGGCGATAAGAAAAAAAATGTCATGTGAGTATTTCACACTAAATATAAAAAAAATAAATATATTTTTGCTTTATTATGTTTGAATTAACAACATACTTGTTGCATAGCTGTTGAAAGTGGAATATGTACTATATAGACATACAGTCTAGTAGATTATTGTAACACTAACAATATAAATACATAAATAAATAAATATGTACACACAAACACACAGAATGGAGAGGTATATCACCTTCACTTTGCCCTACAGCTGAATTTAACTTTCAAACCAAGGTTGTTTGATGTGAATCTGCCTTAAGGTCGTCGTGCCAATACTAAATAACAACAAAATATTTATTATAATAATTCATTTCTCCTTTTTTATTTATTTTTTAAAAATACATTCTTCACAAACACATTTAGTATGAATATCATCATCGGTTTGTTCACACTATTTCTAATAACATTAGTTATTTCTTTCATTTTACCATATATTGATGGCGGCGGTGGTGGTGGTGAAACTGTACAACAAATCTTATCAAATACCGTTACATTCTCAACACTGTTTTCTAACCACAATTTATCATCTTTCTTTCCTTCCTAAACCGGATTCACTTATTTCACTCCTTTTTTTTTTTATTGCGTAAGTATACATTTCATGTAAATAGTATTTGCCACAACTTTATATTACCTTGTAAAAACACATTTATTGCAGATTGGTCAGGTATACTACTTTTCTATTGTAAGGTTATTTTCTATGATATGGACTAGCTCTGCATCTATTATTTTTTTTTTGTATCACTCTTTAGTAAATTCATTATTAAATCTAAGTGATAGGAATGATTTCAATTAGTCTAAGATTCTGGAATGTTATCTTTTATCCTATTATGACGCTGCCAAGTTGTGTTATAGAGCACAGTACTTTCTCTGAATACGTCCGCTCATTAGCCCATAAATTCTTCAGTCTAAATCCTAAACAAGGAAACAGAAATATCTGATATGAAAGTTTCTTTAAAAACTTGGAATTTTAAACATTTAGAGTTACCCTGAATGTCGCTTCATAGTGGAAGAGTAACTGGGAGACGTTAAAGAGATGAGAGGATATGTCTCTGATAATCAAGTTGCACTAAAGACATTGAATAAGCCGTACTGGAGACCTAAATTAATGGATGAATGTAAGAGAAAACTTAATGGAGGAGCCGGTTAGAACTCTTTTGTGTATTATGACATGCGGGCATGCAGGGCAGACGAATTGGCTAATGTAGGATCCATATCACCGTTTATGGTGTTGAGCCAACACTTGCCCTCACTAAGCAATTTTTCGATAGAGAATTTCTCAAAATTATTGAACACTCATATATTATAAGTAAAACCTATAGAGGTAGTTGTTGATGAGCTATTTGGATTTAAGGCGCCCATCTAAAAATATTCTATTCCACACTCGCAAATAGGCACTACAAACAGATCTTGCAGAACACAGTGAATTTGGTTCTGTGATTACTTCAGAAGAAGTACACATCTTTATCTAATTGGTAGTTTGCGATCTTCACATGACTTTCCAGGAATAGAAGTAACAATAGAACTTCATTGACTCAGGAGCTTGGGGGTGTTTAACCAGGCTTTTCTCGAGAAAAATGGATATTAAGCATGTTAATCATTTTTGAACACTTATTGGCTTTAATAATTAAGAAATACTTATGCGATATGCGCTCCTTCATTCATGTCCTGACATCATTCTTCATTCATTCGCTATTATTTTTTCTTCATGATATCTTTTTAGTGATAATGAGATAATATTCGAGGCATTATTGGGGTCGGATATGTGGAGTGGTTATAAGCAGGATCTTGTAACCGATAGGTCGGGTCATTGTGATCTGATAAAACTGCAAACTTTATAGCACATGGTCTTCCGGATTTTAACATTCCATTGAACACTCCATTTGATTAGTACCTCATCATGCTCTACTAGTTTCTAGATTGATTCTTGGTTCTAACTCCAACGAAGTTAATATACATTACCACTTTTAGTTGTGTGACCAAAACTTCTTCTGTTCTCTCTACTGCTACCGAGTATCTTCGTCTGTAGGTATAATTCAATCTGTACAACCGACCATGCTCGTTGCTTATGTCCAATTTCTTGCTATACCTTCGCTTAGGATAAGGCTTGGACAACAAGAAAACTTTCTGAATCATCAGAGATATTTTCCGTGATAGTCTGTTTCTTTTTGTGGTCATTGATCGGTTTCGGGAGTTCGCCCATCATCAAGTGAATGTATCAACTGGGTTTGCTCTGTGCAAGTCTTTGTTATCACACTGTTTGACAAAAAGCATCCTGATGATGTGCGAACGCCCGAAACCGGTTGATGACCACAAAAAAAAGCAGGATATCACGGAAAATATCTCTGATGCTTTCCAGCTCTGCGGAACCAACCTCAAACTTTCTGAATGTTGCTTTTAAGATGTTTTCAAATTTACCTGAAATTAGACCAAAATTGATGATTTTTTCTTTTAATTTGCTTTTTAAATGGTAACAATAATAGTTTAATGGCGAATAATAATTTAATGAAGATGAAGATGAAGATTAAAGGTAACCTTGCTGAATATCATCATAAAGTTTTTGCAATAGTGAGTTGGCCATCAAGTACACCATGCCTTAGAATTTGGACACAAAATAAAGAATAAATAAATAAAATATACACTGTTTTAGATGAAAAGAAAGATATATAGTTTTGAAACTATTTTAATAAAAATTCTACCTGGCCTGCCCGATAGATCATTGCAAATTAGATTGTGTTAAATCTCAGATGTTCACATAACTATTAAGTGTCACCTTGAATACTGCCTATATTTGCAACTAATTATAACACACTTGGTGATAACGACTCATTATGATCACACTAATTGTCTTCTTAATTTAGCAATTCGTCACGGTAACATAATGATATGCCAAAAAAAAAAGAGGAAAGACTTTATTAAGTTCTGGTATAGTCTTTTATCTAGAAATAATAATCTTAATCCATTTTCATATAAGTAATTGTTATTCATTATTGGGTTATCTTTAGAAACCGTATCCATAATATGCACTAATGTACGTGGGAGATTTTAATGTCATAATTGCTAAACTTTCTATTGTGCTCATAATTAAAAACTGATGTAAATTTTTAAATAGATTATTACTTTCATATATAAATTTCTAAACATCATGTTATAGTAGAACGAATTGCTTGTTAAAGCTGTTTACTGCATACAAACTAGATATCGAGAATGATTGTCGTAAACAGATATCAGGCATTTATCTATGATTAAATTATGTCATATTTTATAATAAGGAGTGTCACTTTAAGGAAGTTATTTTTCTACATATTATTATAATAAAGTGTTATGATAAACATAATTACAATAAATTTTATTGTATGTTATTTGTGGGATTTTTTTTTTTTTTTTTATGATTTGTGTACTTGTTATTTTACATTTCTGAGTAATGGAGCACATATTTTTACATTTCTGTGTTGGAATAATGAAGTTGGAATATTTGATTAAAAATCTGAGATTATGTTTTTTTTCTTAGCATGCGTCTTTTTCTTGATTCTGACCTGTTTCAGATTTCTATCGGATCATCAGAATCTGGTTTATCATTGTTTCTCTAGAGACATTGATATACTGGCAGGACATACGATGGTAATGTTGAAAATTAAACTCATTACCAATTACTTGTTACAGTTCTACAATTAATTCACCACAAATTATGTTTTGCGTTTGACTTAGTGAGGAGAGAAAAGAATAGAGAATAGTTGAGCAATATAGATAAATATGTAGCGTTGGCTGGCAGCGATTTTTTGATAGTTTAGGCTGGTTAGAATACTTGCATGGTTTCACAATTGCTTGTTGGCTGCTGGTTAAAAAAAATGTCTCTTGCATGTATGATATTTCTTGTGTAGACTGATCTTAACTGTTCCAATACTGGGTTGAATACTTCTTGAACCTGACGGATTTAGGAAACGAAAGCATGCTATGAAGAAGGACACAGTCTTATACAATGTCGCGCATTTCGTACGACCTAACTACTACTCAACAATTTTTAAACATTGCTTACTTGGAAACAGTAGAAATGGATTGCAATTTGTGAAACTGCTCTAAATTGAATAGAACATGAAAGCCTCGAGAATAAACTTAGGACTTAGGAAGAGCAGTAGGATAGGAGGCTAAATGAAGTACGGAAAATAGATCTAGAATCCAGAATTGGAAGAGCTTTGTGGCTAAAGTGGTGATTAAGAATATAGGATGGCTTATATGGGAGCAAGGTTGCAGAAGTGGCAGAAGTGATGCTGAAAGAAAAGAAATGATCAGTCTTAGGTTGAGAAGTCGGGTCTTAAGTTTTACAGGCAGCTTCAAATTGTTTAGGTAGCAATTGACGGTTTTAGAAGAAAGGAGCGTCTGAATTCTAAACTAAGTTTTTGAAAAACGTACATACATACATTCTCTCACTCTTTTTCTCTCAGCGCTTTCCTGGTGTGTGTGTGTGTGTGTGTGTGTGTGTGTGTGTGAGAGAGAGAGAGAGAGAGAGAGAGAGATCAGAGAGAGAGAGAGTGAGTGAGTGAGCGAGCGAAATTTATTCGTTTCTGACCAGCATAACCCCAAGTTGAAGGGAATTCGTCAACACTTAATTGAAATTAAGGGAAAACATTTTTTATTTTATTATTTATTTGTGGGGAGGGACCAAACCGTGCGCTACCCAAATCCCCACTGAACCCATGTAGCTATCCTAAAGAAAAACAACAAGCCGAAACGAAAATCCGGGGCCAGATCTAACCTATCTAAGATTAACCGTAGTCTGAACAAATCGAACCATAACCTTCAAGGAAGATAGCCGAAGCTCTTCCACATATATCCTGATCCCACCTATGAAACTAATTTGCTTACATCCCAAGCAATCTGTGATAATATGGATAGGTGTTTCTTCCTCTAACTCATAGACTCTACAAAATCGGTCTGGCTTGAGCCCATTGTATAGTGTTGTCTCCTTAAACCACAATGCCCAGTAAGGGATCCAACCTGAAAGAGGCCGTGAAAGACACACCAACATCTCACATGAGAAAGCCGTGGAGTGATTCATAACAAATTTGTGTCTTACTTTGACGGTGGTGGGGAGTGGGGTTGGAATATCTCATTAATTGCTATTGCTATCTGAAATTTATGTTAACTAATTGATCTGTTGCTTCTAAGCAGGAACTAAACGAATTTTTTTATTTATGAAATTTATTTTGTGCCTATTCAACAGCTCTAAAGTTAGGAATTAGGCTGAGTGTTAACAAATACTTCTTCAGTATCATATTAACTACAAATTAACCTACTTAATTGTATCTAATTAAATGGTTCAACAAAGTATATTTTGTAAACATGTTTAATGATTAAATCTTCCATAATTTTATATTAAAATTATAGAAATTTCAAATACCATATTCCACTTTACTTAAATAATAGTATATATATATATATAAAACATACATTCATGTAGATTGTTCATTATTACAAACAGTTTCCAGTACATTTCCTAAATTAATTTCATACCGCCCACCACGAAAGTTAGTTATTATATTTTTCCTTAATTATCGCCACAGTTAATTTCTTCTTGTACAACAATTAGTTAGAAAATGGATTTAATTCTTGGCAAGATAATTTTCTTAAAGTTTAATGTGTTTTTTTTTTTACTTCTTTTTTGTGAAGTTTAGTATCTAGGTTAATTACATCAGAGAGCGGTAAGTAATTTCTTGGCTGTAGCCAATCTTAACTAGTATAATCCACTGAGCGACCAATAATATTGTGTGTAAATATAACTTTCTTTCCTGCTATAAGAGTATGCTTCCTACATATATTGGATGATAATTAATACCCCATAAATTGCCTAATATGAGAAAAATATATATGTATTTGACCTAATTATAAAATATTGTCTAAGTTGAGACTGATTGCTTTGCTTCATTATTAATATACAATCAACTTCTTTATTTAGTAATTCTAATGCTAGAATTACGGCTTAAAAAACAATTATGTGATGTGAAAAGAGGGACTTATCAGTAAAACATTTACATCATTTGAACAAAATATTACAATATAATTCTCCTATAATTTCCAATGTAAATTGTAATTAATAATAATGAAAAAAAAATAAATAAATAAATTGAGCTGTCTATAGTTAACTTGCTGCGTCTTTAGATCCCATATATGGTAAACTATATAAAAACTTATTAAATTTATACATATATACAAGTTGTATCTTCTGCGATCTAAGTAACATCACAAAATACTGTCCATAACTTGCCATGTCTCCAGTTAATTGCTGAGTTACTTCATTGAATGCTCAATTAACTTTCTTCTCTTCAGCACTTGTTGACCACTTGTTATTATCTTTTTCTGTGGCTTTCTTATTTACTGATTTTTTTTTTTTTTTAAAGTCTACTACTTTTTTTCGCCATTGGTTGGAGCAGCGTCTGAAAGCTGTGGAAAGTTAATAAATAGTTGTTCTTAATTTTGTAAATTTATAGACGGATGACATTAATTTAGTAAGTCTGCACTCTTAATCAAGCATTATAAACAGTAGTCAAGCATGACCGCCAAGAAACCGCTTTGTAATCTATAACTGAATTATGATTTCATTTCGTCTGTCTTAATAAAAATTTCCATCACTGAGCCGGACAATTACGTCTTTTCAACAATTATGATTTAGTAAATACTTCACAGGTTATTGTTATATTGCATTGTAATTCTAACTTCATTTTCCTGATGCTAAAACTGCCTATATTTTGCTACTTTTACTTTTTAAAACAGGTTTTAAATTTATTTATTATTTACATCGATACAACTATAAAAGAATCAAAGGTTGAAGTAGAGGGTGAAACAAGGCCGCCATCACAAGAGGAGATAGTAAAAAGTAAGTGAGAATTTAAATAACAATATAATACCTGGCGAAGATGGTATTGGTGATGAGCTGCTGAAAAATAGAGGAACTGAATTATTTACAAGGATGCATGAATTGATTTTCGAGATATGGGTATGTGAATAGATGTCGGAGGATTGGAAGGCTAATATCCCACTTTTCAAAAAAAGTGTTACATAGTAAGTGTTCATGCTACTGAATGTCCTTTATAAACAAACTAGAGATAAGAGGACCCCCTTTTTTTAAAAAAAATTGCAGTTGTGATGGACTCTCAGACATACAGCACCTAAGACGTCCCTGGAGGCATAGCGGTGTATCTTCTACCACAACTGCCACAACATTATACTCTAAGGCAGTCAAGACTCTTCTATTTTTACCCAGCGGAACCGAAGAAGGGGTAGACTCAACCATCATAAAAGTGAGGGAGGTTTCTACTGAAAGTATATAAGTATTTTCATCCTTCAAAAAGGCAACAGTTTACCAGCTTAGTCTGTCAGGTCGCTCCGCTCTGCTAGACTTGTGCTATTCTTTTTCTATCACTTGTTTAACTGTGAAGTCCTTGCAGTATCTAATATCCCTATGAATCAGTGTAGTTCAAGTCTTTGCCTCTAATTTCCCCCTAAATGTGTATAATAAAGGAAAAAAGGCTATATGAATCAGATATACGGGATACAAATTGAAGGAATACTCCCATTTGTGAATGTCTATTTTGAAAAAGAATTTACCATCACTTTTTTTTAAGTCTTATTTCATTGTATTTTTTTTTTAATAAAACATAATTAATTAATTATCTTACGATTTATATGTAAATTAATTTCATTATATATAATAGTGTATGTATGGAGGAGGTAGGAGAGGAGCTATTTGACGGCTGTTTGATCAGAACATCTGCTTATTTAGTAGGACAACAGAACATGATGATGTCTCCTTTACTAATTTGTCCAAGTAGATAACATTCCTTGAACCCTTCTTTAGTTTTATATATATATGTGTGTGTGTGTGTGTGTATTCCTCTTGTCCACTCCCGACCAGAGATAAACACCGCCAATCACAAAAACATCTCCTGCTGATTCTACCGCCACTTCTTAATATCAACCATCTTCTTTACTAAAAACTTACACATGAGAGAAAAACATACAATGGTTTCATGATGCGGGCAAACTAAAATAGAAATGCTCATTTTTTTTATATTATTTTTAGTTTTTTTTTTTACTTATAATAGTTATAATTGGTTTGGAACGACTAATTTCGTTTGTCGAATATAAAATAGGCCGACTGGCTTTTTTACACATTCTATTTCTTCTGCTAACCAGTAATTAGCATTCAATGAATTTTTAATTTAGATACGTCCTTTTTTTTTTATTTATTGTAAATAATTAATACATATTTTCCTTTGAAACAATATAATAGAAGAGAGAATATCATTTTCTTATTTCGTAATTAAGAATGTAACTAGGAATGTATGAATGTATAAACTGAATTTGCTCTGTGCATGTCTTGTTATCACACTGTCTGACAAACGCATCCTGAAGATGGGCGAACGCCCGAAACCGGTCGATGACCACAAAATGAAGCAGGCTACCACGGGAAATGTCTCTGAAGAATGTCACTTTTGAATATTTCTTATGAATAGAACAATAGAATAGAATAGAAGCGGGGGGGGGGAGCCTCATTCCACTGCGACCTACAAAGTAGATCTATTGTGGATCCCCAAGTTACAGAACAGCCCCCAGCTCTGCCCTCCTAATCAATCCTAGCAAAGCTGAGAGCTGCTCCGTCATGAAGCTTTCAGCTTGAATAGAACAAATTACTCCTATTTTTTTTAAAAGTAAAGACCTATCAAAGTTAAAATATCTTTTTTTTTAAGGAAATATTCAGTTTCAATGCAAAAAAATCGTTCAAAGATATAGAAAGTGAAGTAGTGATTAAGAAGCGAAAGAAACTGGTCGTCACGTGTTGAAACTCCAAGTCCGAGAAAAATATTTGGACTTTCTATATCGATTTTGAACAGCTATTATGTTGCATTTATGGCAATTTCTGCAGCAAAATCTAATTTTCCGTAGCTGTGCATATATTTAGACAACGCTACGCAAAAACAGCTGAAGAATTTTCATATGGCATATAGGACTACAAGTTTAAGAAAGTTAATATCTTTCGAAAAAAAAATATCTGTTGTTGATAACTTATACGAATGTAATTAATACAATTTAATTGATGAAATTTGCTTTAAAACTTGCACAGTTTTCAAACGTTTAGTTGGGCTAGTCATAAAAAGAAAAGGTGATAGGGGCTATTATAATCTCAAGATTATATTCCTGGCTTATCATTTTCAGAAATTTAATAATCAGTCGTTTGTTTCTTCAATTTTTTATTGATTTCCCTTCTTCAACTGGAATTAACTGTTCCTTCAGGCACATTTATTCAAGGACCTAATCTGTTCTTGAACGCATTACTGCCCCCAGTTAATAGTTCAAACAGCTGCACAGTTAATTTATATTAGGCGGCAGGAAATAAAACAGCTTTAGGCTAGACATTGTCGGTAATTGAATGAAATCAGATGTAGGGAGTAAACAGAAATATAAAAATTATTTTAATAGAACTTTTGAAACGTTTACATTCAAAATAGATTGTATTGTTTGACTGAAATCCTTCATTTATACATCACTTTAGTCAATCTCTCTAAAGCCAAAATTTGCTTTTTTTACTTTTTAGCATTATAGATCTTTGTAGATGTTAGTTAGTAGATAGAATCTTAATACTTGGTCAAACACAAAACATTAGCTTCAAAATTTAGTGAAAAATTGAGTGGGGATGAGGATCAGCGCGCAACACCACAAATGAACCGAATTGACTTTTGTTAAATTTTCCTTTTAGCACAAATTTAACCGAATGATTGAACTGAATGAGTAAGGATACTGGCTCCTATTTTTCTTCTGAGTTAATGGCACTACAATCCCTCTGTTAGTGTTGACCTTCTTCTTACTCTCTTCTCCACAGAAATTTTTCCATTTCGAAACCAGGTTAGTTTCATTGTTCTTCTTACAAGGGGGAGAACCTCTTCGTTCTGAAAGGACTTAAGTACTTAGCTGTCTATCTTTATTAATCTTGAACTTGGATATTTCTTATTCCCTGAAGAATTGCCTTCTTCAAGGATTGCCTTCTCAGGCTGGGTTGAGTTTTGAAGAAACAAATTTTTCCTTTAAAGTTTACATCTATCATGGAATCTTAGGCAAATACCTGTTAATTAGTGTCCTATATAGAATTGTTTTGGTTATTTTTCATATCTTTATTACAGAATTCAAAATAGGATTTATTTGTTTCTGCTCAGTATTATTGCTCGAAGATAAGTGAAAGATACTTCACCCAGTGTACTGGTTCATCCATTGTGCTCTTCAGGGTTGTCTGATCATGTACACTGACAGCCTTTATTGCTATTCTTAGGGCCGTTCAATAAGTTATCTACCTAAATCGTCAAAATGAACCCATTATTTTTTAGGATAATCCTCCTTTATTTCGTCACACTTAGTCTTCTTTGTCTTCAGTGATCGAATGTCCTAGAACAGTAACAAACATTTTGGCAGACCAGGAGTTCCTGTTACCGGGTTGTCTACGCAGAATTTCCTTCGGGTATCGAAAGATGGAGTAATCGTTTGAATCGTCCAAGTCTGGACAATTGGATGGATAAAACATGGAATAGAATTTCAAATCCCTCTCTTTCTTTGTAGACCCACCCAGAGCTGCACTTGCCATCGTGACAAGAGCGTATTGCAAAATGAACGGTAAATACATGTATTGCATATCAAGACATGTCTCAACCTGCATAAACAAGCTCAGATCTCTGACAGTTGCAGAACATACTAGAGTAGCTAACTTATTGAAAAATTCAGCTTTTTCTTTCTAGCTTAACCATTTGGAAAACAATCTCTTAAGAGAGTAGGCCAACGGTGGTGGCGTTAAATAATGATGGTAAAAGTATGGGGTTGGATGAAGTATTTTGTGGATATCCGGTAATAGTCTGTTCAGTACTAGTACAAGGCAAATGACAATGTAGGATCATTTTGTGGTAAAGCTAGTATCAAGTGATAGTGTAGACAAACTGCGAAAGGGGGATTTTTTTTTGAGCTGTGGATAAAGTCACCTCTCTAGAGGTAAAGGACATCATCAGATAAACACTTCTGGCCCTTCAAATTGGAAGTTGTTGGTTCGACACAAAAACTCGCCTTATTCGAAAGCTAACCGAAAATAAGAGAAATTGGGAGAATAAAACCTCATTATTGAGTAATAAAGGTGGAGAAAAGTAAATTCTAGAAATAAACCTATAGAATATGGGGTAGAAACAAATCTGCTAAAGATTTAATCATGAAAAAGGCTAGAATTTTATTTATTCAGAACTTAAAATTACTTTAAATGAAAATTTATCCAGTCTCTACTATTATTGTCCCACTTCAATAAATAAAATGAAATTAAAAATTTTAAAATATTTATTGTTAAAAAATAAAAAATAAACATAAATAAGGGAATGAAATATATAAATAATTAGTTATACATTTGTATTCATTTTAAATATAGAGCAGATAATTGTGTTTCATTCAATTGGGTGTGCTAGAAGGTAAGATTTGTTTCCAGATAAAGAATTCGTTGACGTTTCCAGTTCGGGCGGCGTTCTACTGGCGATGTTGAAGATTTGTGATGCCGGCATTAAGCCCGGGGGCATACACTGGACAGACTTAAATGAATTATAACCGTTTCGGATTCAGATAACACACTGAAATGCGTGTATATATCCGCTGTAAATCTATGGATAGAAACTTTGTGTAGTATGTATTTTTTCTTTCTTTTTTAATTCTGTTTCTACTTTTTTAATTTTGTTTTTTCCACCAACAGCGCTTGCGTCATGTCTGTTTCGACGAATTTAATTGACTAAATTGGACCTTTCATTCTTTGACAGTTATGTATATATATGAGAGAGGATTGGTGTTTTTTAAAAAAATAAAAAACAAAAAAACAAGTCCACCCAGACAGAATATAAATTGTTCTTGGAGTAAAATTAGTTTAAATTACTTGAATATTACTAAGTCTCTTTCTTTGTTTATTCATTTATTTATTTTTAATGCATTCATATTCATATAACTTCGACTTATAATTTAAAAATGAATAAATTCATCTTTTAATAAACAACTATCATTTCATTCTGCCATTATTTAATCAATTTGTACTTTCTCTTGGGGCTTAAGAAGCCTAGGCTATTCGGCAAGGGCTTGCGTTTATATAGTGGGTTTAAATATTTTAGGTTTCTCCACAACAATAACTTGAATAGGCATTTCCCATATTGAATAGATTTGCAAGAAAACACAGAATAAAATTCTGGTAGTGCAGGAGAATCGCGGGGAGGACATGGGTCTACGAATAATAGGCTTACACAGGATTTTTGAGAAATTAGTCTAGACTAGGATACTATAAGCCCCAATTGGTGGTGGCTGAGGAGGCACAGATAGGGAGAAATGACAAGATACTGCCGAAAGTACAACGCATGTATTGTTTGGCTATAAAGGATGCGATGAAGACAGCACCGATGGAACGGTTATTGGCATTGGAACCTCTGTAACATTCGGTTATAGGGGAGGCAATGAAAGGTTATCTCAGGATGAGATGCAAAGGCGATTAGACAAGAACTTTCAGGGGAGATCATCTTAACTTTGAGAGCAATATAAAATCAAGCAAACCAATTTCTTCTCATCAAAATTGATGAGACAAGTATACAGGGGGTGGTTTGAGACAGGTTATAAGATCAGTAGAGGAGAATTCCCTCAAAGCACTAATCGAGAAAAGGAATGACATTATTTGCTATTACTTTGAGGGCTCTCTCTGGAACAGGAGTTTGTCTGCAGAGGCTGAACAAAGGGAAGAACTGTGGCTTTGGGGGTTTTGGCCACTGTTTTCTAAGCTAAGATGATTGGCATCATTGAATGCTGTTGCATGAGGAAAAGTGACAGGGAGAAATTAAAGAAGTGAGGATATTCTCTGATAGCCAAGCTGACTTAAGGGCTTTGGATAACTCATCCTGAAGCTCAATATTAGTGGGTGAATGTAGGAAAAAGCTTCCAGAGAAGAAAAGTGGAACTCTTCTGAATATCCGAACAGGCAGGTATAGAGGGCAATGAGAGGGCAGACGAGTAGCTAAGGTGAGGTCCACATTACCGTGTTGTGGTCCCAAGGCAGAAGTAGCCGTCACCAAGGAATTTTGCCACAGAGAAGTTAAACAATGGAGGAATAGGAAATTGGAGAAGCACTGGAAGGGTGTTTAAAAAACAAAACGGAAGAAGAAAGAAAGATTTACAAAAAATTATGACATTGGGAGATTTGAAGTATCTTCTCTCTCTGAGGAGGATGCAATTGAGTGTTTTGATAGGGGTGTTGACTGGACGCGCTTTGGTAGTCAGTCACTTACACAAAATAATAAATACAATCTAAATCTACTCATTAAAAATAAAAATTCTTAATTTCAAAACCCCTAATGAAATAGTAAACATTGTAGCATTTTTCTACACTATTGATGTCTAAAATATTTGATAAATTTTCTCTTAAGGAGGATCGTGGTGCAATATAATTTGTAAGAAATCTTTCTCTATATGTGAGGTAGCACACCTGGCATTCCAACAAAATATGATCAAAGGTTTCCCAGTTCTACATGTTACAAACGGTGCACAATTCCTCTACATTTATTGAATATGATGTGCCATTAATAAACAATTTAATATGAGTTCTATTACATAATCTCGTTGTATAATAACCCCTTTGCTTTTTGATTGGCATATTTGAAACATAAAATATACCATGGCCAAATGGGCACTGAGACCTATATATCTCGCTATAATGACTGTTCATAATAAATTCTATTTGCTTCTTCAACTAGATCACGATTGGCCCATCTTTCCAGTATATCGTTATATTCTCTCCTACTACACTTAAGTTGGAGAAGTAGGATATACCTATATAGCCTAGTAAAACCAGAATGTTATTCATGTGGTGCACCCTGAATTACATAATTGGCTAATTATGTAATATGTGTAATTATTTCTTTGAAAAATCGAGTTTAGAATTTTTTTACTAATTTTCTTTCGGTAGGTATTTCATAAATTATCAAATTGTGCAATAAAATTTAAAAAAAAAATCCTAAAATATTTTTTTTTTTCTTTAATTATTTAAGACGCGTCAACATCTATGGTCATTGGACCCTTCTCAGTGCACTGCCGGCCTCCGGACAGTGTTCTCTCGTTACAGACAACCAGACAACCCTGCCCATCACCGGACAGTGAGCTGTAGGGGCTCCTAGGAAGAAAAATGTAAGAGCAGTGGCACAGTCCACAATGTATTGAAATGGAAAACTACGCATTGAGTTAATTCGATGAAAATCTAGTTTCAATCATCTAGTTTCAAAATCTTGTAAATAATCAGATGTGAAATACTCGTGGGCTTACTTTTTCTGCAACTCTTTCTTACACTTTACAATTCTTATTAGTGACAACAAAAACAAAACCACAAAATAAATAAATAAATAAAATAATTATTAGTGTTTAAAACAGTTGCCCTTCAGCCTACCGACTTTCTTCAAACTGGGAATTTTGGCAACTTATATACGAACCATACTTTCACCTATTGCACAATTACAGTGCTTTCAACACTAAAGGGCATTATGAGGGGCCTGGGGTGGAGCGTTGAAATATTATGGTTTATGTGAGATATTTGATATCACTAAGTATCTGACATATTCATCGTACTTTGTTCATCTATTATGTTTTGAATACATTTGGTGAGGATTTGGCCAATGTATCGACAAAGTTTCTGGTCTTTATCAAGGGTTTAATCTAAAATAGAAGACAATGAAGAACAGTAATGCATTAAATTATTGTTATTACAATTATTTTGTATTTTACAATTTTATTAATGCATTGCTGTTCCTCATTGTATAGTATTTTGGACTAAAGCCTTGATAAAGACAGGAAACTCTGTCGAAACGTTGGGCATAATTGATTTTTTTTTTCTTGACCGATCCTCACCAAATTTCTTCGTAACAATAACATCTCTATGATTAACAATTACAAAAAATAAAACAATCCAGATCTCTTTTCGCCTTCCATTCTTGACAGGCGAATGCAATAAGTCAATAATTTTGTAGGGCTTAAAGTCCAAAGGAAACAGCTACAAGAATAAACTTTATTCAGTAAAAAAAAAAATAAAAAACTTTAAAAATTGCAATAAAATGATTTCATTTCAAACATCTCGTTAAATTAGTAAATAATTTATAATCTTTCTTGTAATACAAGAAAATTTCTTTCTTTTTCACCACGCACTATACCAACACAGGAAATGAAATATTTCAAGATACTTTATTTACCTTATTAATTTTAAGTATTTGCTACCTTTCCAAACGTTCAAATACAAAGTGTAAAGAAAATTTAAAAATTATGTTATCTTTTAATTCCAGAAAAAAAGAAGTTATTATCGAGACTCGTAGCTCTAATTAATATCATTTAGTTGACAGAATTGTATTGCAAATTATTGAACTAAAATAGCACTTTAGAGGAAACCATAACCCTAACCCTCTCCCAAAAGTGCCCTTAAATGAATTTTCTCGGAGAAATGTTTCAAATAAAAGTTATAGCTCTTCGATGTTTAGTTGATATATTTTTTTTTTTTTAAGAAAATCGTTGGAACCTTTTCGAGAAATCACTAAAAATTAAACAGCACGCAGGAAAGTGGCTCTTCGGGATGATGAATTTTGCCCCAAATCTTCGGGTCTGATGCGATGGTAGTAGCTACACGTTATAACAAGTTTGAGCTTTTTGCAATGTTTCGTTTTTGAGATATTATGTCCACACACATTCACACATTACAGACCATGTTCTAAAAATCTTTATTTTTTGGTCTCTGGGGACCTCAAAACGTGTATTTCCTGTGAAAACTCAATTTCGTAAATCTGTTTACTATTATTAGTAAAAAGATGTAAACTTTTTCGAATTTCCCCGTACATCTCTTTGTGACATTTAAAAACCGTCAATGCTGAGACGAAAGTGATCTCAGATTCTAAGTTCGGTACCTGCCAAAACTTACCTATCGCTTGCAAGAGTGCAGTGCTCACATTAAACGATGTTTTGTCTTTCTAGATAGATTTTCAACAGAGTTCTCCATGGAGCGCAAAAATGACCCATGGACCAAGGATATAGTTCGCTAAAATCTTAACTAAAAACTAACAGATTTTTAACATTTTTTCCTTAATGTTTTCCCCTGTAGGAGGGTAAATGCAACTAGCTCACTTCTGCATCTTGGCGTCCCTGCAGATATCCCAAACTAATAACATGGAAAAAGGCCCACACTTACTCAGAGAATACAAACAGTGCCTGCCAGTAAATGAAGTTGGTGTGAGAAGCAACAACTTGCATTTACCCGTATAGACGGCTCCAGTCTATATTCAAACTCTGACATCCAAAGAGGAGCCACTTTTGATCTTCTGACTTTATAGTCACTCACTCTACATATATTCTAATTTTTTATTTTTTTACGTATTTTATTCTGATTGTTTAAACAGTATTTCCCTAAAGTATTACTCCTCCATCTTTTAAATATTATTTAATATAATCCCTTGACAATAATGGGTTTGTTAAAAATAATGTGTCGTTTAAAAACATCGTCTTTGACAAATTGTATTTTTTGCTTCTTCTGCTAAATAGAAGCGAACGGTCGCCCCCTGTGTCAACAATCGCGATCACTTTCAATAACAGTAATATTGATTGCTCCATCTAAGTTTTTAGTTCTTAAGAATGTTCTCAACCATAAATATACTAATTCTAAGCTAGTGTCATGCCAAACAATTCAATATTGCCAACAACTTTATTAAAGTTTAAATTGTAAAAAAAGAAGAAATAAATACATAAATTATTAAAGATTTTTATAATAAGACTTTATAAAAAGTTACAAAATGAAACATTACCTACAATATACAAACACATATATTAATAATTTTCAACATATATTAACCATGCCTAACTATTTTGTCAGCCTGTGTTTGTTCAAGAATACTGTGTCCACTGTTTTCTATTGGCCCCAAACTAAATAGCTAAGTAAATACCTGGCTTTTTCGTCCCCAGTTTGTGGCAAATATAATAATGTTATATGAAAGAAAAGTTTTGTTCAATCAAGACATACATGGTCCCAGTAAATGAGTGGAATATATGTATATAATATTTGTATTGTACAATGATTTAAACAATATTTGTCCACATTTACATAATTTATATGAGCGAAACTTTTGTATAGCTACCTTAGGCTTATTTTTCCCAAATGATAAATATATAATTTTCGAACTATTGTACAATAGATAAACATTGAAAACTTTCAGCTAATAATTATTTTGTTTCAGAGAAGAGTAGCTTCATATATATTTTATCATATTAAGAAGTGTATGTTTTCAATTCTATCGATAAGTTTATTATTTGAAGTCGATGAATGTTAAAATAGAAATTTATCTAAATAAATGTTATGCGGGCATAAGAAAGTAATCTGTTTGGAGCGCATGTACATGCGTTCATTTTAGTGTAAGAAGCAGTTATAATTCGACATTAACGCGCTCTCTTAGATAATTAATTTTATTTCACTTTCTTTTTTCTTTTTCTTTTTTTTAAACTAAGGCTCATCGCTATCTGAGGCAATGGCGCCTGGAGCCGCCTCAGTGCACTGCCTGCCTCCGGACAGTGAGCTGTAGGGCTCCTAGGATGAGAAAATCTAAAGCCAGCACTGCTGGACTCGAACCAAGACCTACACATAGGGGTGCACGCTACCATTGAGTTAATCCCTTCCCCTGTTTCACTATTTAAAACATTTTTGGTATTTATTATTTCATTTAAGAAACAATCATGTGGTAAAGGAAAAACAAATCTGGTACGAAACTCCTTTTAATACAAATATATAAATTTTACATATTTGTCCGAGCAAAACTATAGAGTGGTAGGGGATAAATACCAACCCACTAATCTTGGCAGGCAGAGAAGTGATGATTATATTGTGGCCCAGTAGAGCGCTCTAAAAACACTACACCAACTACATAATAATAACATTTGAAATTGACGCCACAAATTTCGACCAACTATACAAAATATTTTTTTGAAAATTGTATTAAATAAAAGTATTATGTTTTTATCTGTGAAGTTGGTATATCAAGTTTAAAGAGAAACGTTGAAACCGTTTTTGAAAAAATTCCTAAAAAACCTATTTTATAAAATTGAACTTCCGATTAACAGATTTTTTTTCAAATTTGGAATTCTTTCAATGTGTAAATAATATTATATTGGTGGTATACCATACAAGAGATAGGCTTTATATCTATAGATAAATTTGTTAAAAGAAAATTGTTGGAACCAATTTCGAAAAATTAGGAATTCAATAAAACACTTCCGGTAGACAGATTGTGACTGAAAATTACGTATCAGATGCGATGGTAGTACCTAGACGGAATGTCAAGTTTGAGCTCTTGCAATTTTTCGTTTTTAAGTTATGTTACACAGGCATAATTTGTATTTCTGTTGTAATTCTATTTCGAAAATTTGAAGTAAGAGAACGATAACCTGCCTGAAGCTCTATTTTATCAGGAGTTTGAGTTAGATGTTCTGTTTGACTGAATGATGAACCCCAGCCCCTGTATTCCTCATCTTCCTTACCACGTAGTTCGCATCTTCTATATCTTGAGCTTCCACCAACATATAGTTGTCCTTCACCTCTTACCACATTTCATGGACTTGTTTTTCCGTTCTTTAAAGCCACGTCAATTTATATTTTAAATAAACTGGGTGACATAGAGTATCCCTGCAGTAAACTGTTGGTATCAGTGCTAAAAGTATCTAGAAATTCGTGAATTTCACCTCAGTAAGCATTTACTTCCTCCATAAAATCCCTGTCAGACCACAATCATACACTTACTTTCTTTTACTCAACTTTCTCTTACTCTTTTACTCTTAGCAAAGAATTTCTACACATGATCGCAAAGAATTTCGAAATGCATTTTCACGGGAAATACCTGTTTCATACAAGGTATCGTACATCATATACAAGCTAATTAAAATAGTTTAATTTTCACTTAAATATTTCTGCTCCATTTTACGTTTCTAACCTGACAATACATTCCGATCTCCAGATTCCATTTATAAGTGACCTGGTCCATATACGATACCGCTAATTTCACACCCGTCTCGCAAATCATCACAATCCATTAATTCACCAACTTTCCTCAGCAGCCGTTCCAGATAAACCTCCTCGACGACTGAGGCGGCAGTGGCCTCGTGATCTCTTATAAGTGCGCAGCGAAATAATGTGGAGGGTCACCACTGGGTGATTTCTCCATTCCCGTGATTGTAAGTTGTCTCATTTACTTCTTGCTGGTTACGCAAGCGTACCAGCAGTGGTAAATTTCAAATAAATGAAGAAAAAAAAAAAATTTCTGTTATATAAAGATTATTATATTAAATGAATATATTACTAAATTTCTGAGTTTATTTCTGAAATTACTGAACTTAATAATAGTAAAATTTGAATTCAGTAAGTTCTATGCAGTTGAATATTGTACATACATTGTATAAGTGCTCTAATTTAAGTTGTTTACTATTTGGAAAGTATATAATACCTGTACGGAAAGGTTAGACGATGATAGAGTTATTTAACGTAATTGAGAAACGTGTTACCTCCTTCTGTTGAAGTGGGCGTGTTGCCAGTCTATTGTAAACAGATCAGGGACACTCCCTTGGCTTCCACAAATTGTTAATAATTACTTATAACAACTGTTCAACCTATTGAAACTGCATGTTTCTATAATTTCTTTCTTATTTTTTTTTTAAATATTATTTTGCATTAAGGTTAGTCATAAGGAGGTGCAAACTGTAACATCTCATCGAAAAAGTTTTTTTTTATAGACGATATTAAACATGCAGAAATCTAAAAGGGATCTTTTAACAGAAAGTGGTAATATGGTATAACTTCTTCTAATCATTTTTACACGTAATTTACTTAAAGAATAATTGGAAAATGATCGAGTGAAGTTTTTACATTTATTTATTTGTTACTGCTGTAAGAGGACGTATTGGGTTCGTAGATAAAATTATTGAAATTCAGTGTCATAGGAAATAAGTATGTTGAAGTTCGTGAGAGTGTAGGTGGCGTGTGTTTGTTGTTAGGGACTAAATATCTCAAAAACCGCAAGAAACTCAAACTTAGCTCCTTACGAACCAAACTCAAGCCATCGTATCCACCTCAAAAGGTTTTGGACGAAATCCGTCAACTGGATGTGCGGCTTCACAGAAGAGAATTATCTTGTGAAGAGCCCTCGGCCAGATCCTCCCCGTGCAGCGAACTGGGTTATTTGATAGTGAAGTTAATTAGGGAATGATTATATTGCCATTTTTGTCAGTTGTGGATATAGTTGATTGAGGGCTTGCAATTTTTGTTCAAATTGAGGGCTTGAAAGTGATGTTCAATTTAAATTTCACTTTCTT
The DNA here is from genome assembly GCA_011037195.1 of Triatoma infestans. NCBI lineage: Eukaryota > Metazoa > Arthropoda > Insecta > Hemiptera > Reduviidae > Triatoma > Triatoma infestans. Next base: position 424,570 of record JAAEAF010000306.1, read on the forward strand.
TTAATTCTTGTAATGGCTGCAAGAAGAGATGTTTAATGATGTAGGCTGAAACACAAAACCCACAACTGCACTTTATACAATTTATATTTCACCGATTTGTAAAGTAGAATAGAGTGATTGAGCAGAGAGTGATGATGTTGAATGTATGAATGATAACATTTGCTACTTAGACAGTACAGATTTTGCTGTACAGATTCTTATGGTCGTTTAGCTAATGTGACCAGCATGGCGAAAACTCTATGGCCGTAAAAGGGCTTTTGGCAGAGAGCTGAGTGAAGACGGTACGGCACGTATTAAGTAGTTTGTTGAGTAACTGTTAGAAAATTGTGTTATAGGCTCTTCCAGTAATTCAACTTTTGAATGCTTGTTCCAGATTGGCTGTTTCCTTCCTAAGGGTTTTCTAAACATCTTCGAGTGAGGTTTTTTAACACTTCAGAGTGTTGTTTCATGATTAGCTATGGTCTATTATACGATTTTTCCACAACTTCAAGGAGAGAACTACGGGCAAAGTTGTAGCCCGTACTCTCTTCCTCTGTCGTCTGTACTGTCTGTCGGTGGGCATGACGGAGAGGTATAAATCTCGCTGAAGTTGAATACGCGGCGCGATGCTAAAGCTTGAGATGGCCTATGTAGCGAATTTCCTCAACAGATGGCTATTTATTCTATTAAATTTTCTCTGATCGATCGGAAACTTAATTTAATCGAAAACTCTCAAGTGATTTCTTATCTGGGGCTTTTATATTTCATACTAATATCGCAGCTTTCTAATACAAAAAAAGTTGGATCAATGATCTAAAATAAAAAAATAAAAAACAATATAAAAAAAGTTAATAAATAAAACTTAAATAGTTAACAAATTAGTGTTATTTTGTAAATTAATGGTTTTAAATGGTAGTTTATTTTTTGTTATTTATTTTTGATTATTTTTTTTTGTATTAATAAAAGAAGGGAAATATTAAACCAAGTATTTTTTTTAGTAATATCTATCTATCGTTCGTAGAAGGAAGAATAAGTTGATTGGCTGTGACACGTAAAAATGGTATTTGATTTGATTGTAATAGAATGATGGAGTACCCACATAGTCTGTGTGATTCTTTCTTCAACATTGTATGGCCAAGAAGTGAGGTACCATTGCCACTATTATATAGACTAATATACACACCAAGAACTTCTTCTATTTTGTCAGTGTGTGTGTCTGTTGTATATGTTTGTATGTTTGTTAACAATAGGTGATGCTCTGTACTATTACAACACTGTGTCGCCCCCTCTCTCTAATATGGGTCCTTCTTTTTTCACCTCACACCCGTCTCTCACTCGCCCCTCTCTCTATCGTTTCCTCGCTCTTTTTCTCTCATTCTTGGTCTGGATGTTATTCTAGATTTGATTTATAATCCACTCACTATTAAATGTTGGCTTAAGAAATGTACCATAATAGATTTTTTTTTTTTTCTATTTTATTTTCTTTTATAAGTTAAGGTCACTAGAGAATATATTTACATTGTATTTACATTAATAAAATAATTTAGATTTAACATCATGCATTATTATTACATTTAAATTTTTATTAATTTAAAAAAAAAATGCCTTTTTTTTTGTCATAATTAATTATTTTTCTTTTGCATACAATGCTTATTCAAATATTCCTTTATCCTGTTCATGAATTAAAAAAATCCATGACAGTTTCTGTTTTGTTTTATTTTTGGAACATTTACAGGGCATTAATTGCTCTAAAGACTGTTGCATAACTGGTGTGTGTAGGATCAGATTATAACCCTACTAGTACTGAAGGGATAACCAATGCACCAAACTGGATAACACTGGAGCTAAATTAAACCCCACTATTAGAACTATCTCCTATACGATATACTATAGGGAAGTTAAGACTCATCTTTTCTCTATTCCCAAGACGCAAGTTGGAACGGGTTTATTAATTGGTAATGTGGACGGAGAGAACCTATACACTTAAACCCAAGTCACACTTATAAACCAACTGCAAAAGATGCAAAATTACTAGTCTATGAAGAGTAATAAATAATCTAACACCTTAAATATGAGTCGCTACTTAAATCCTGTAAATACCTTGTAATAATATTTCCTACAATTACAACTATTACCAATTTTGTTCATGAGTGTAATTTATCTCTTCCAATCAATTACTGAAGCATGAATGAAGAGAAATCATTGAAATTCTTATTTTTTTCAATTTCCCTTATTCCTAGTAAGAGAACGTATTATACTCGTATCAAATTTTCGATACCGAGTTTTTACCGGACGACAAGGAGTTTCACCGAAGTTCCATCAAGGGATAAAATCGGTCGACCGAAAGTACCACTTTAATGAATTTTTTCATTTTTTTTCCAAGATTTTCTCGAAAACGGCTCAAACTGATTTTCTTCAAACTTGATATGTCAACTAAACATACAGAGTGCTACGAATTTTATTTCAGACATTTTTCTGGGAATATTCATTTAAGTGAGGTTTTGAAAGGTGGATTGGGGTTTATGCTTTACACTAAAGTACTGTTTTATTTTACTGTACAATTCTATCATCTAATTAATATTAATCAGAATTAAATGTTTTACTATAAATTCGTGTTTGAAGAAACACGAATCGGTTGACAGGAAGTGTGTTTTTTACACAGACCAGTATTCTGCGATTATCTCTATGTAAACATGGACAGGTTTTATTAAATTGATATACCAACTATATGATATACATGTGAAATGTTATTGTGATGCTGTGTTGAATGTTTATAGTAGCACGAGCAGTTTTGTATAAGGGCTTGTAAGTATAGTTTAAGAAAGTGAAGTATTAGAAATAATCAAGAGATCACACTGTTTTTAAAATAGATATATTCTCTAAATGAAATTGTTACTTTAAAATATCACAACAATATGTTTATAAGTATACTGAAATTAATTAGAATAAACTCTTTTATTTTAGTTTTAGGTTTAGTTTTTAAATCTACTTTATATATATTTAAATTTACTAGTTTTGTGCGTTATATAGTGTGCGTATTTGGATGATGTGTGATGTATGCGAATGATGATGTGATATGTTGAGTGGAATACATAATAAAAAAGTTATATAAAAAAACCATATTTAGGTACACATGATTGCGAGGATGTGAATGTTGTGTGAAAAAGTGAAATAATGACTGGAATGCATAGTTATAAAAAACTTAATTATAAAAATCCATATTTAGTTATACATGCTTGCGAGGATGTGAGTGTTGTGTGAAAAAGTGAAATAATGACTGGAGTGCATAGTTATAAAAAACTTAACTATAAAAATTGCTTAATTTTAAATGATGTTAGTTTAAATCGTTATTTAATTTAATTTAAATTTATTTTATATATTTTATATTTTATTTTGATTAGATATTTGTAAAGTAAATCTCCCTACAACAACAGAGTTTAAAAATTAAACCACGTGTTGTTTCTATTGTAAGGAAAATTTGCCTTTAACAACCCAAACCGTGTTTTCCCACCCAGCTGATCATCCACCCCTTGACCTAGTTTAAGAGTTTAGTTTTAAATACAGTCAGTGTGAAAACTAACTCGGCTTTGTGAAGTCTGTGTTGTCACGCTGTCTGAATGACGCATCCTGAAGATGGGCGAACGCCCGAAACCGGTCGATGACCACAAAATGAAGCAGGCTACCACGGAAAATGTCTCTGTTGAGAATATATTATAACTTAAACTGGCACTGTCCTGATGTTTTCTGCTTCGATGTTTACAACAAAACTATCTTAATAAAATGATCTAGAATAAAGGCAAATCTCTATCACTGGCAAGAGTTAAAGAGAGCGATTCCTGAAAGCAAGTGTTCTGGTTTGAAAGCAGAATGCAGACTGTCTTGAAGGAATGCCCTCTCTAACAGGGGAATTTCTCTTACTAAGCAGATGGCCAAGCGGCATTGTTATTTTCCTAATGGATTCCTGTGCTTTTGTCTCTTTAGCATCAATGACCTTACACTATAGTACCTGACTCTAAAATACATCATTTTTGCCAAAATTATTTCATTTAAAATATTTTACAAAACTATTTATTTGGATTTCTTCTTCCACTAAACATGCAAAAACCTGTCCACATTTTTCTGAAGCTTTTTCGAAGAAAATTCACTCATAAGGGGGGGTTTTTGAGGGAGTAGGTGGTTATGCTTTCCTCGAAAAAGTCGTTTTTTTTATCAAGTTTCGGTTCTCAGATTCGTGCAAATTGAATTCAATTAAGCATCCAATACGCATTATATGTGAAGCGAATTTATCAATTAATCAATGGGTCAACTATGTAAATTGTAGTTAGAGGAAGTTGCGTGAGTTTCTCACACCAGATTTCTTATTTTCTCTTACTTTTGTAGCAGCAGATGTTGGTCTAATGTTTTTGTTTAAACTTTGTATGCTAAATTCACTTATAAGGGCCTATCACTTTTATTTAAACAATTTTTTGAAATCTGAGGAATTTGTGAATTAGATGGAATTTATAAATCGCCAACATAAATATTGCTTTGTGTGACAGAGTGGTTACTAACTTACAGTCACATTAGGGTAGCCCTTTTCCTAAAAAAAAAACCTTGTACACCATATTTGGATAGAAAGATTATAAACTAATAGATATTTGTTTTAAATATCGATTTCAAACTATGATTTCCTGTACTAAGAAGCAATCGATCATTTATAAATGTCATTCTGAGAGGATATAGATATCTTACTATAATATTCCTAGGTCCCCCCCACACACTAAGATGTATCCTTGCTAATTCTGTAGAACTGGCTGGAGGAATCTCACCAGTAATGGTTCTCATTTTTTCTCTCTCTCTTTATCAATGAACTAAATCATTTCTGTATTTTAAAAAATATAATTGATGGCATTTTGACTTTATAACTTTATAGTAAATAAATTAGTTTACTAAATAGAATCTAGTTTGCTCCGATAAAATATTGAAATTTTATATACAAATATGCCTCCATTCAAATTTTCCATATGCCTCCATTCATTAGATGTCCGTCTGTCGGATAAGAAATAGATAAATAATTACCAGCAGTAAAAAAGAATCTAAAATGCTTCTTTTTAAACTTCTGAAAGATCCAAGAGTTCCAGATACAATTATTCATTCTCCCTTCTCCAGTTTTCATTTCCCCGACCGAATATTCGTTAATAAAACTCCTTAAATAATGAAACCAGAGATATTATAAAAAAATTTTTGGTTCATTTCTTCTTTTTACTTTCTCTTACTCCTAGTAACAGGAAGTATTGTAATCGTGTCAAATTTTTTTTTCCAAAAAGAGGAAATATTCAAATTTAATGATTGAGTTACCGACTAGAAACTTCTTTATAATGTTTATCCTGAACATTTTGTAGCAATTGTTTAGGTAGAGATTTTGTCATTTTCGGATTTGCATTTAGATCCTTAGTTGCATCTCTCTTTTATCAATAACCTTCAGTGCATCAAAATGCTGGCAGATAAAAGAATTAGATTAATATTTTGTATATATCAAATATGTATTTAGATAGCTTAACTCTACGGAGGATCCATACCATACCATATCAATGTCTGGAAATATTATGTAGTTCTCAGCAAAATGTAACATGCGTAAATGTAAATGAATGTGTGATGGTTAAGGTAGGCTAAAGAAAACATCAACTACAAGCTGTTTTATATTCAGGTTGTTAAGCAGACATAACTGCTAGATGGCCAGAATCCCGGACGAAATGATTAGTTCCACTTCCGCCTGAAAAGGCCATAAACTTGAAGTCGAATTTATCTGATTCAGAAAGCTTCGCATTTTCTCTGGGTTTTATAACCCTGCTAAAATCAATTTTCACGGAAAATTGCTTGAAGTAAAAGTGATAAATCCTATGTTCTTCTTCTCTTGGCGCTGCGGTCCTTAAAAGAACTTATTCCAGGATAACTCACATTCCTTCTCCGTTTTGTTTTTTTTGGAGATCTCTCTTCTACCCGTCTTAGTCAAAGTCGCCTTGTAGATCTTCTGCCGCTCAGATGTCCTTAGTTCATTTTCCAGAAATGGTTAAGATCTTTTCTCTTTAAAAGCTGTTTCAACTCAAACTTCTTTGTGGAAAGAAATATGCCGCTCTCTATGTTTGGACCATATATACATTTTGACACTTTCCTTTACCTGCAGTTCAATTTAATTATCGACACTGACATAGTCCAAGTGTCAAAAGCATAAGCGATGAATGATCTGAGAACTGGCGATTTTGGCCTGGCTGGAGAAATACTTGTAGCGGAGCAAAGATCTTTACACTAGCAGCCATCTGTTTCTGGCTTTCTGTTTCTACTTCTGATCTTGTTCTTGTTCCTAGGTATTTAAATTCATTTATACATTCGAAACAGCGCAGCCCCGGACTTGGGGTTCTTTGAAAATCCTCTGGAATGACCTGTACGTAATTTTTTCTCGATTGAACTCCTCCAGTTCATATTATATTAAGCTTGAAGAAAACATTTTAATTTTGTTTAATCGTGAAGAATTAAAAAATGTACTTAATAATTTGGCACATTTTTGTTGGTGAATTTTCAGTCGATATCTTCATTTAATATTCTGGACTGCCTAGACACCACATGGCATTTTATAAAATCTAAATAGTGATAATATATTATTTTTATTTACATAATGTTTGATAAAATCAGTTACAATTTTTTTTTCTTGATATTATTTACACATTTAGTCACTATTTTATGTTTTTTACAATTAAATTTCATCACAACCAATGAATTTACATATAGATTGAGAATTATTATGCATTTGTTTTTGTTAGTTGTGTATAATATACATATATACATATACATATATAGTTATATATATACATATATAGTTATAACATTATATAGTTATTCAAACATTTATATATGCATTCTTTTGTGATGATAAATTGCTGTTTACTGAATAACCATGCTTTACACTGAATCATTCCTAATTTTATTCTCTACATTATAGGTTAAAATAAAAATTCTTTGTCGATTATTTTTTTTGTTAATGATGCGATTAAGGGCGAAGTAGTATATAGGTATGATTTTTAGGCATTGTGATAAATTTCTGTTTACTGAATTATCCTTTACACAGAATCATTCCTAATTTTATTTTCCATATTAGATGTTAAAATATAAATATTTCGAAATACTTCTCGAAAGATTCAATAGTGTTTTGGTATTAATAGCTTCGGTGACGTCCTAGATAGCGCATGGGGGGTAGTTTATAATAGTGAAGTGGATGCTGTCTCCATCGTGAACCTATGTTTTCGATATGTAATAGGTTTTTATTAATACATCACTAACGAGTTCAAGAAGAGTTAAAAATCATTTACAAACCGTACTGAACAGTGCTTACAGTTTAGCTACCCCATTACAAATATATTATATGAATACGTATCCAAACAATATTATACAAAACCAATCTTTGATAAACTAAACAATTCACAGAAAGATTGTGTGTGATATCCTCCTTTAATCAGCTAAATCAAGCCGTATACACTAAAAGATATTTATACTTCATTTTATTGCACCGCTCTTAGTTGTTAGCCCTCTCCACTCCTATTGGTTAGAAAGGCTCCGTTTATTGTCTCCAGTTTTATGGTTATGTAAAATTCTTCAACTTTTCAGCTTTTTTTGTTTTTTGTTTTTTGTTGGGGGTTTTCTACATTTTATTCATTTTATATGTACATTTTTTTAAATGATATAAACTTGAAAGGCTGAAACTGACTATTGTTTTTGTTTTTGGTCCCCTTTGTTTTATGATTATTGCCCTCCTCTATCCACACACATTTCTAGCCTGTTTAAAGAGTTGCTACATTCCAACTTCAAATTAAGGCACTCCAATTCGAGAATTAACATGTTTTATTAGAGACTAGCCGCCTTTTAGTGATGCGACCTTTCTCTACATCGTTTTACTATCCGATGAAATAAGATTACAGTTGAATTTCTTATAGGTAAAAGAGCCACAAAAAGTAATATAGAAATCAAGTTCTCTCAGTACAAAATTATTTTTTTCTTTCTTAAGTTAACACCAGCTAAAGTGACATTAATTACTGATAATTACTACATTTTTAAGGAAATAGTTCATTTGCCATAGTTAATGAAAATGACCTGGTATATAGTAACTGTTCCGAGCCCACAGATCCACTAGCTCTTTAAATTTAAGCTCCAGAACTAAAAACAATTTTCAGAAAAATGTCTAAACGATAAGTTTATACAATAGTAGTTAGCATTCTAAGTTTAAGGGAAATCTTAGAAACGTTTTCCAGAAAAGTTCGAAAAAACTCAGGTACCTTTTCTTCTATAAAGTTAATCATTTTCCGGTTAATCCTTTTTTTCTTTGAACTTGGAATTATAGAATTATATTTAATGCCATTCAACAATAATAATAATAATAAAATATCTGCCGTGGCATAATAATTTCGTAACGTCGAATTATATAATCAAGGAAGTATTGCTATCGTGCCAGATTTTCCGAATTGAGTTTTCACCGGAAATACACGTTTTGAGAGGTCTCCTCAGTCCAAAAAAGTGGTTTTTAGAAAATAGTCATACAGTATGTGAAAAGAATATCTCATAATTGCAGGAAGCTGGTATTCGTTTAGATACTACCACTGCATCAGACACGAAGATTTCGGGCAAAATTCATCAATCGGTAGTGCGGTCTTTACTGAATTAGTTTTTCAGTTTTTTGTGATTTTCTCCATAAAAATGCCGACAGTTTTAAACACTAATAAGAATTAGAAGTGTGAGGAAAATTTGCCATTTCGCAGTTAGGGAAAGTCGTGTGAGTGTCAGATTTTTTTTTTGAGGTAAAAAAAAAACCTAGTGTCTAAGATGGTAAAAGGTGTGAGAACGGAACTGACGAAATACTGAATGCACTATCGGAACTCTTGTACTGTAAGCAACACTTTTCCAAGAGCTGAAGGAGACTCGGAATCAGTATAATAAATCATTATAATAGTCAAATTGCTCATTGAGAAGAATTTGTTTAAAAGATGAGCGGATTCATATCTTCGTAGAGTGTTTGCGATTTGTATTCGTGCTGGACGCTACTAAATCTGAGACACCAACCGGCTCTGGCGAACGAGAAGGTCAATAATAAAAGGTCAGTAATGTGCCAGAAAGAATAAGAACATGGACAGAAAATTTCTAGCACGTAACATTTGCATGTGACGAACGGCTGAATGCCGACCAATCAATGTCCAACGCATGGCTTTGGAATGGCGAAATTTTTCCGGAAATCTTGTAAGATTTATGATGGCTAACCAAGATCAAGTAATTAAGGCACTAAATATTATTAATTGGTCTGATTAGTACCATCATGAAATTGAGGGGCCAGCTACTTAAATTGAATTTTCATGTGAGTAGGGGTGAAAGTCAGTACAGGCGATGTAGAAAATGTGGTACATTTTGTTGGTTTGTGCCCTGTATTACAGGAATGGCGATTAAGATGGCTCGATGAACGGTTTGTCCCCTTACAAGAAGTAATAAATTATTTAAATGGTCTTTATGGATGGGAAAAACTTTATAAATATACTGTCTCTGCATTGAAATATAGGTCATTTTTAATTAATGAGTTTAATTATTAGGCTGGTGATTTATGAATCTGCCCTTAAAATCATATAAGCATTATAATCAGTTATTATTAAATGAAGAAAAAGTTTCGATTTGTCTATTTATTTTTGTTCTGGTTTTAGATTATTTTTATTATGTATTCCTAATTTAGAAGTGTTTATTTTTTTTTTTTATTTAGTACGGAGCATAAATTTTGTTTATCGATGGTCAACTTGGCGGACGGACCTTGGTCCATGCCTATGTTGTGTAATGTTTTGTTCATGTGAATTTTGTAAATATGAAATCAATAATAACACACTATTTTTTTTTTTTTTGGCGCATCGACAACTAAGGTCATTAGCGCCTTTCGATTATTATTTTTTTTCTTCTCGATCCGTTTACTTGCTCAGTCAAGATGGCACATGTTCTACTACCTACCTTTATGGCATCCAGCACAATACTTTGACTAGCAAGGTATGGTGGAGCCCAAGGATATCGAACATGGTTCCGCACATCTCCTCTTACACCATCAAACTAGTTGACGAGGGGGAGTGCGGATACCAAACAGTGCCATCCTTTGCACACAAAATAATCTTATGTAATAATTATTCACATATTGTTTGAATATTTCACAGATTATATAGCAAGGAAATTAAAATCAATATGTACTAGACTCAACTCATTCTTTTATATCGTCTTCCTTGTTTGGTGGCTATTTGCATCGAGGAGAAGTACTTTTATAAATATTCCTTCCCCTGGAATTTTCCTAGGTCTAAATCTGGGTGTAGTACTTTTATAAATATTCCTACACCCCTTTAAAAAAAAATAACCTAAAATCTAAAACATATCTACACTATTTACACTCGCGCATACTATCATTTGCACCAATAAAACGTACAAACTAATAAATACATTCATACTAATAAATACATTCATACTAATAAATACATTTATACTAATAAATACATTCATACTAATAAATACATTTATACTAATAGTTACATTCATACTAATAAATACATTCATACTAATAACACATTCACTAATAAATACATTCAAATCTCACAATCACACGGAGGGAAGAGTACTCGATATTCCTCTCCCCTTTTACTAGAACTAATCTAAACCTAATCCTAAATTTTATAATAAAAATTCATTTTTTTCAAGAAAGCAAATAGCCTTTTTTTACGGGAAGACCCTTCTTCTAAAATTGCGCGCAAATCATGTGGCAGGCCTGTTTGTTCTCTATATTGTCGCAGTGCCTGACACTCTTCTAATATATGTGCTACCGTTAATCTTTCTCTACACCATGAACACCTTGGACTTCTGGCTCCTATAAGGAGGTGACCGTGAGTCAAGCGTGTATGCCCAATGCTTAGCCTCGTGATTATTACCGATTCATGCCGCTGGAAACTCTCAGCTGTCGTTTTTCGCACACATGGTTTAATGCCCTTCAGTTTTTCATTTAGGGCGTCCCACTGCTGCTGCCATTTTTCCGTTAATTTCTCTTTTATGAGGATTTGTATATCCGTGGGACGTACAGGAATGACGTTATTTATTTGCCTACAGGCTGCAGTCTTTGCCGCCTGATCTGCTTTTTCGTTGCCGGACACGCCGATGTGGCCCGGCACCCATACAAATATCACTTCCTGTCCACATGTGCTTAGTTGGTGCAAAATTTCGTTAATATTAACTATCATTGGATCAGCCGAGAATTTGTCCTGGAGAGCCGTCAATGTACTCAGAGAGTCAGATAGCACAAGTACTTTATTATAGCTATTGGCTAGGATGAGTTTCAGAGCCTGACATATTGCGTACATTTCTGCCGTATATACAGTAGCGTAAGGGGGAAGTGTCCATGTAAGGGTAACTTCACCTGTATACACGGCGCATCCTACACCGTTATCTATCTTTGAACCGTCAGTAAAAATAGGCCGATAATCGTGATAAAAATTTAAAATTTCGAGTAATTTTTTACGATAGAAAACGGGAGATGTCTCATGTTTTTTATATAATGACAGATCCACGCGAACGCAAGCGGAAGGTAATAGCCATGGAGGAGAGGTATTAAACCTCCACCTCTCTACTGGAAAAAATTCCAGTCCCTCCGCTTCCATAAGACATTTGGCTCTTAATCCAAGGGGTAGCGTCCGCGTGCTTTGCTGTGGAGATTCCTCAATGGAATGGCTCTCGAATATGGTTTGGAACAATGGATTCATTGTTTTCCCCCATATTCCGGCGGCATAGCATAGCGTCAGCTGTTCTCGTCTTAGTTGTGGTGGCATCAATTCTGATTCTACGTAGAGGCTTTGCAAAGGGCTGGTACGGAAGGCGCCTGTTATTAATCTTAATCCTTCATTATAAACTTTATCAAGTGATTTCAGGCGTGATTTGCGCGCTGAGCTATATACCGGGGCACCATATTCCAACTTAGACCTTGTAATGCATATGAATATGCGTCTTAAAATTTCGCGCTCTGTTCCCCATCTATAGCTCGACAAAAATTTCAATATATCTAGGGTCTTCTTTGCTTTAACACAAGTTGAGTCCAGATGTTCCTGCCATGTCAAACTTGAATCAAATATGAGGCCCAGAAACCGTGTGCTTTCTTTATATTCTATAGGTATACTGTCCAGATACAAGGTTGGTGGGTTATGTTCACTTCTTAGTCTACAAAAATGCATGCACACTGTTTTGGTTCTTGAAAATTTGAACCCGTTTCTGGTAGCCTCAGCAGCCACATGATTTATTGCCTGCTGTAGGGTTTCCCAACCTCACCTATGTTATCGCCAGATAAATATATGGCGAGGTCGTCTACATATAGAGATACTTGTAGTGGGTCTTCTACAGCTTCTGCTAGGCAATTTACCGCCACTAGAAATAGTGTTACACTTAATACCGACCCTTGGGGAATACCATTTTCTAATATTTTTGGGTCTGATAAAACCGACCCCAGACGAACTCTGAATCTACGCAGTTCCAAGAAACTACGTATAAATTTAGGCAGATTTCCCCTCAGTCCCCATTCGTGACACTTCCGCAATATTGCATGCCGCCAAGTAGTGTCATAGGCCTTCTCGAGGTCGAAGAACACGGCCAGCACGTGCTCTCTTCTCAAGAAGGCGTTTTGGATATATATCTCTAGGCGGCTCATTTGATCCAATGTGGATCTATATCTACGGAATCCTGCTTGATGCTGACTGTAAAGCCCTCTGGTTTCTAAAACATGTACCAATCTGTAATTAATCATTGCTTCGAGGACTTTACTTAAGCAGGTGGTCAGCGAAATGGGTCTGTAACTAGAGGGGTCACTGGGATTTTTCCCCTCTTTAGGGATCGGTATTATGATAGATTCCCGCCAACTGTCAGGGTACTGCCCGGTCTCCCATATGCGATTATACAGCCTTAGAAGCTGCTCCTTGACTGAAATAGTCAAATTTTTTAACATGGCGTATGGGATCCCATCCAGTCCTGGTGACGTATCCCTGGTTTTTCTAAGGGCATTTTCTAATTCATGTATTGTTAGCGGGAGATTATAGTTTTCTAGAGTGACGGAATCAAAGTTGAGTGGCTGCAGCTCCACGTCAGCTTTTCGCCTGAGGAATTCGGCCGAGTAGGCCTGAGAACCTGATATTTGGGCAAAGTGCCCAGCAAAATACTCAGCCACATCCTTCGGCTCAGTGACGACAACATTTCCTTGTAGGAGGGTAGGCACCGACGGTATTTTACGGTTACCAGAAAGGCTTTTTACTTTATTCCAAACCTCTTTTAGAGTAGATGACGTAGATAACGTTGACACATAAGAGGCTAGAGTTTCCTTTTTTGCGTTTTTAATAATTCGCCGTTCTCTGGCTCTTAGTCTCTTAAAATTAATTAAATTTTCTACCGTCGGGTGTCTCTTGAATCTATTGAAAGCCCGCTTCTTCGCCGCATTGGCGGTTTTACATTCCGCGGTCCACCAAGGAACAGGAGGTCGTTTGACTCTCCCACCGGTCCTCGGCACCGAACCATCGGCCGCAAGCACTAATGCCTCAGTAAAGTTCTTCGTATCGGTGGTGACATCCCCAGTAAAGACTGGTGTCAACACGTTAGCGGAATAAGCGGGCCAATTCGCCCTCCTAATATCGTATCTCACAGGAGTGATAAAGTCAGACCTGGAGATGGAGCTGTTTACTTTAATTGGGAAGTGGTCACTTTGAAAGAGTTCTTCTAATGGTGTCCATTCCAGACGACCAGCTAAAGTAGGAGTTGCTAAACTCAGATCTATTGCACTAAAGGAACCAGAGTATGAATTGAAATGGGTTGCGGCACCGTTGTTAAGCAGTATTAAGTTATGATTGTGTATTATCTCTTCGAGAGATCTGCCTCGCGCATCACTTGAGGCTGAACCCCACCAGGTATTATGAGAATTGAAATCTCCCATAACCAGGATCGGTGCGGGCAGCTGCGAGAGCAGGTTCTCCAAATCACCCCTCCGCCAGTAAATGTCAGGTAAGTAGACACTTATTAGGGTAACCTGGAGCGGTGTCGCTAGACGCACAGCTACAGCCTGAAGATTGGTGTTGAGATTTAGCCGCCTGCTGGGAATATTCTCTCTTACACAAACGGCAACTCCACCGTGCGCCCTTCCACCTGGGGCTGGCTGTACCTCCTTACCATAGATTACATACCCGGGAATCCGTATAGAATATCCCGGACGAATCTTGGTTTCCTGAAGGCACATGCCAAAGGGTCGGTATTTCATAACCATTCGACGTAAGCCTTCCACATTGTTCTTATAACCCCGCATGTTCCATTGTATGATAGATTCAGTCATATCACAAAATCAAAGTGACCACTTATGGCAGGAACGCTGATGAATGCAGTATACCTAATACTGGAGATAAAATATATTATATATTTAAATATATACAGGCAAAATGATCTTGGTCCATATAGGCTATATAAAAGACTTATGAACATTATTAAAACCAATATACATTCTAGATTGCTAACCATTATGTACTTTTATTCAGTTATCGCCTTTTTCCTGGGTTTGCCTTTCGGCCATCCCTTCTTTTTGGTTCTTCTGGGAGGGCGATCTGAGATGTTTCCACCCTCCGATTCGGATGCGTCTATGTCCGTTCCCAGGAGCTGCCATTGCCGGCTGGGGGAACAGACATTTTCGCTGGAGGAGCCTGCTCCTCCAGGTAAATTTTTCGTTCTACCACCCCGGGTCACCTCAGATGACCGGGGTAGTGATACAATTTTTGCCTGCTTTCTTTTAGGTGACTGGCGAGGTGGGCTTACCACCCGCCAAGCATCCAATGAGGAAGCAGGGTTCGTTGGTGAGATAGATCTCACCTTAGTTTGCTTTTCCCCTAATACGCTAGGGGTTGGCGTGGCTAACTTTACAGTTAGCGATGTCCCTTTTTGGGAAGCAATTTTTAGTGGTGGGACTTCGCCCATCTTAATAATATTATTCTTTAAGACCGGGGCAGGGACCTTAAATGGCTCAGCGTTGAGCGCGGGTGCTTTAACTTTTTCTGAGAAGGTTACTTCTTGTATGACATAAGATTTACTTTCAACAATTGCCCTAGCTTCATGATAGGGCAACTGCTGAAGTGTCTTTATCCTTTGAATTTCTTTTTCTTTTTTCATGATAGGGCACCCTGCAGCTCGACCATTATGCTCTCCTCCGCAATTAACACACTTAATTGGCGGAGTACACTCCCCTTCATGGGAAGGTTTTCCGCAAACACAAATGGACTGTGTAGCACTGCAACGTTGAGCTGTATGTCCGAATCTCTGGCAGTTAAAGCAGCGCATGGGCGAAGGAATGTAGGGCCTTACCTTTAATTTGTAGAAGGCAGCGTCTATTGTGGAGGGGGGCTTTGGTTTATCAAATGTTAACACTAAGGCGGCAGTTTCGATTAGGTTTTCTCCCTGTCGCCTTTTTATTCTTCTAACTTCCAAAACTCCTTCATGAGCTAAGCCATCTTTTATATCTTCCAAGCTGCTGTTGAGAAAGTCTTTACAGTTAATCACT
The DNA here is from genome assembly GCA_011037195.1 of Triatoma infestans. Classification (NCBI taxonomy): domain Eukaryota; kingdom Metazoa; phylum Arthropoda; class Insecta; order Hemiptera; family Reduviidae; genus Triatoma; species Triatoma infestans. Next base: position 440,144 of record JAAEAF010000306.1, read on the forward strand.
CCTTGCGACGTGTTTAGTCGCCTGTGTGGGGTGGTTTCCACTTCTATGTCTAACAGTTTATTTATCCCTATTATCGCTGAAGCTTGGGCGCGGGATTCGGCTTCAATGCAAATTGAGCCGTCTCCCTGTTTGCGGATGCTTTTAGCTTTACCCAGAATATTTTTAATTTCCTTACATAACTTGAAGGAACATGTTTTTGAGAATGTACCTTCCTTCCTCTTTATCACGAAATACCTAGCCCAATTATTATCCTCAAAATTCAAAAAAGGGGTTCTTTCACCGATTCTTTTATTACTAGTGTTACCTCCCCTGGCTTTCTTCCTTGGTGGTGAAGAAGGGGTGAAGGGTTGCAATGTGACTGCAAACCCTTCCGCATTAGTAGTCGCTTTGTCCATCGAAATATTCCTATCCTTGCCGTTGTCATTAGCCAATGCTTCAAATCCAGAGAGGGAAATAGACGGGAGAAGGCATGTGGGTAAATTAGAAGAAGGAGGATTAAAGCAGGTAGTTGATTGGGTGGTGAGAGGGGTACTATTAGGAAGAATGGGTGAGGGATAAGGATTAACGGGAATTGGAAAGTTGTCCATTTTTGAAGAGGTGGACGCCTCTTGAGTATTTGAGTTTTTGTTTAACGAAGGATTCATTTTGTTCCCACGAGTATTCAAGGATCGACGGTCACCCACAGCAGAGCCTGATACTGTGGGAAGGCTACATTACAACCGGAGGTCGCCTGGTATCCGGAGGGCACCGTTCGAGGCGGCCAGGATCCCCGCCGCCAACCGACTCCTCAGCACGGTAGCTAACACCTTGAGTTAGGGCCCTAACTATGTGCCCTGCATGTGTATT
>JAAEAF010000307.1:0-14306 GCA_011037195.1 Triatoma infestans
TTAGCTTGGGCGAGTGGCTATGAATAAACGTTTTCGCCTGCCTCTGGCCTGGAGTTTTGACCCACCATTCCCTTGATCGGTCCTGCATCCATAACTTAATGGATGCACTCCTGAGGCATCTTGAGACACCACAGAACGGCTCTGGCCCGATAAGTGCTCTCATTGAACCCTCCCGGGCCAGGCGGTCCGCCGCCTCATTGCCTCTGTAACCCGAGTGCCCAGTACCCAAACCAGGATGACCTTATTGTGGCTACTAATTTCCCTGAGTGCACCTAGGCAGTCCACACACCAGCCTTGAGCTGATCTCCCACCAGTCAATTGCCCGCAGAGCAGCCTGGCTGTCCGAATAAATGACGACTCTGGAGTTATACACTCCCCGTCTTCTTATTTCGGCGGCGCAGATAATAAGCGCGACTAGCTCCGCCTGAAAGACCGTAGCTAGCCTTCCCAGGCTCACCGAGATATTACATCTCGGATGAGCCCTATTATCTATATTAAGATTATGATTATGATTATTATTCCTTTTTGTTTGATTGTTGTACAGATCGCTGAAGAAGAAACTTTGTCGAAAGTTTGGAAAAGATTTAAAAAAAAGTATAAATTTTATTGACCGCTCCTCGAGATCTCCTTTAGTTATAATAACTTAATGTTGAATTTTTTAATTGTTGAACTGACTTAATATACAATAATTTTGAAATGACCTTATTTTCTAATTTGTTCTAATTTTAGAAACAATTTAAGAAAATGATACTTATACAGTAATTATTTTACTTTATTTCCGAAATTTAATACAAAACCATTTCTATAATAATTTCTTTATTAAAGTTTTTTTTTCATGTTTATCTAATAAAATCTTTTTATAGTGTCGTCAACTGAACATTGTCTATTACTTTTTTTTTAAAAGGCCATTGTTTAATGTAATTATTTATTTACATTAAGATCAAGGCCAATAAGAAATATAGATCATTAATACACGATTATACATGATTATTTCATTTTATTAATGGAAAATGAATTAATTATATTTTTTTAAGATAAGATGTTTGAATTTTCATTTAGTAACATTTCACTTTACTTTCTCTTAATGCTAGTGTAATGACATATCAGGGTCATAGCAATGTCAAAGTGGCTCCAGCCAGCCGCCATCTTCACAAAGGATGGCAGGAAGAAAGGATAATTTATAACTAGTGGCCCAACCGGCCGCTGTCTTCAAGACAAGGGCCGCGGCCAAACAAAAACCCTTTTCAATACAAGGGTCAATACATTACATCAAAGACAAGCACCGATAAAGCTGGCCACTGACCTAAATGACATTGGTCACCGACCTGGCCAAGGTCGCACACTACGAGAGATGTCTTAGTGTGGGTTGTGAGTAATACTAATATAAACTTCGCGGATGATTATATCAGTAGCTACAGTATCATCAGTATCACCAGTATTATCATTAGAGCAGTATCATTATATCAGTATTATCATTTACACCAGTATTATCATTATATCACTATAGCTTCAGTCTATCAGTATATATCATTACAGTTCGAGAGCGCGTCTCTATACAAGGTTAACTTATAATTATTTTCATAGTTGTGCATATTAGTTTATTTATTTTAATCATTTAAATTATTTGTTGTTTATCTCCTATTTATTTCTAATTATTTCATGTTAATAGTTACATTTCTCACATTTAAATTATTGTAAAAATATAGTCTATTTTTATAAATTCACTGTTAGTAATTCAAGCAATAACTCTCTAAACTAACTTCCGCCTAATAAATCCCTCTACAAGACATCTAACTTCATACCTCAGGAATCACGACAACTGATTCCACTACACTAGCAAGCATTGGGATCGTGTTAAATTTTCGAAATTGTGTTTTGCACAGGAAATACATGATCTGAGATCCCCTCAGTATAATAAAAATGGTCTGTATGGGTGAACAAAATATCTCAAAAAACAAAACAAAAATATGCAGGAAGCTCAAATTTAGTATTCCGTTTAGATACCGCTATATCTAAAACATGTACGTTTAGGTCAAAATCTATTAACCGGAAGACAACTTTAGTGAAGTTTTTTCGTGATACTTTTGAAAACGGCTCCAAAGATTTTCTTTAAATTTTGTTTACTATCTAAATACATATACGCCAATCATTTTTTTTTAGAAATATTTTGTCAGAAAAATTCATTTTTTTTTTTTGGGGGGAGGGTTTATTGGGGGAGGGGTAACAATGTTAACCTTTTCTCTAAATTAGTACTGTAGGTACTATGTAATTGATCTACCACCAATATGAGATACCAATATGAAGTACTATAGAAGTATTGTTAGAATTCCAAATTTGAAGAAAATCGGTTAACCGGTAGTGGGAATTTTCTCAAAAATTTGCTACAATGATTTTGTTTAAACTTGGAATATAAAACATCACTTTTATTTAAAATATTTATTTATTTATTCAGTTTTTCTTGAATAATTATTTTGATGGAATCTATCTCGTTAAATTTCAATTGTAAGTTTTGGCGCTATCTTTTGGGTTATAATGTAGATTGTAGATTGTTGAAGGGGGATTATCGCACTGCGACCTGAAAAACCTATTGTGCCCCTCGGAGCCTTCTCAGTGCACTGCCGGCCTCCAAGCAGTGTTGTCTACCTGCAGGCTTCACTACTCGTCACCGGACAGTGAGTGGTAGAGGCTCTTAGAAAGAGAAAATTAAGGGCAGCATGCTGGATTTGAACCTGGGACCTCCCGGTTTCTAGTCCAGCGCGGTTCCCCTGAGCTAATCCCTTCCTTCTTCCTTGGCTTACGCCAATTAACTAGGAACGGAGACCCTAGTTTGTGTACCGTGTTTGAAGTGCATGGAGTAACGAGCTGTGGTAACCCGTAGGGTCGCTACTCCCCAAGTAACCGCATGCAACAAATATCCCTTGCGGGCTTGGATTATGATGTAAACAGTTATAATTTATACCTGCCATCTGCGCCAATATATATCCCATCACCGCTATACTTATATTTGGACAACAGCGTGGAAATTTCCAAGTGTAAAGAAAATTTGCCACTTGTGAAGTAAGAAAAACTTTTGAGGAGTTTCACAACAGATTTTTTTTTTCTTTCTACTACTGTTTTCAGAGGAAATAGTGCGATTCTTATAAGAGTTTCATCGGAAATACATGTTTTGAGGAGTTCTCTGGGTGCAAAAATGTTTTAACGAATGGTCCGAAGATAATATGTATAATATGTATGCGTTGTATATTATTGACATATATTATATGTTTATATGTTTATTTCTGTGTGTTTGTGAGTGTGAAAGAGCATAATGTAAAAACGAAAAATCTCAATAAGTTTTAAGGCAATGATTTCACAAATAGATATCTCAAGATCATTGAAGACTAAGTCATTAACCTTTTATATAAGTTGACAAAATCTTCTATGAAATTTCAGTCAACTGAAATTTACATGTCAAACTTTTCTGAAAGTGAAAAGCTATTAACAACAGCAAGTTGTCCCAGTAAGTGATCAAATAGCAGTTTTATTTTTTTCATGAAAGCCCATTTATAGAAAAGGGGGCTGAAATTATATTTTTGTGTGCATGTTTTCATTATTATGTAAAAAAAAGAAAAAAAAGAGAAAGCTGAAAGATGAAAATGATGACGACCGAAATTGTAGAGGAGAAATTTAAAAATCATTTAGTTCATTGATGTTTGCAATATGTCAACACTTAGTTTTAGTTAGATTTAAAGTTTATCACTAAATATTCTAATCTGCAATTCGATAGACTGCTGGCTGTACCATAGTTTAACTTTATACCACAATCAATCTGTTTGCTAATTTAAAAAAAAAAAACAAATACAATTTAAAATTTTACTCTTAATCAAAAAGAAATTTAAAACTTTAAGCCAAGCAATTTAAGAAAATAATTAATTACAATTTTCATGGAAAAAAAAAAAAATTAAAATAGGAAATTGAATCACGTTAAGGAAACTCGAGGTAAATAATAAAAATCGCTGTTGTAAATAAATAGCTAAGAAAAGATTTTGGTCGACAGGTTATGGAGAAATAAACGTGAATCTGAAGTTGACAGTTGCTTTAATAATAATAATAATAATAATAACATAGGGAGAGGAATAGCTAAGTGGTTAGCGTACTGGACTCTCACGCGGAGGACCCGGGTTCGAGTCCAGCTGTGCTACCCTTAGATTTTTTTTTCCTAGGAGCCTCTACAGCTCACAGTCCGGTGATGGACAGTGGTGTAGGTAGCGAGAGAACACTGTCCGGAGGGCAGCAATGCACTGAGTAGGCTCTGTTGACGCGCCTTAAATTTAAAAAAATAAAAAAATAATAATAACAAAAAGCTGAAAATAATCCATCCTGCTAGCCAAGACATAGTCTTATTTCAAAATTGCATTTATACTAATAAACATGAAATGTTAAAACAGACCAATGCCAGAATCAAAATACGTTTATTCTCCAAACAAGTTTTGTGGTTGGTTCCGCAAAGCTGGAAAGCATCAGAGACAGTTTCTGTGAGTGTGTATCAATTGTATTTGCTCTGTACAAGTCTATATTATTACACTGTTTGACAAAAAACGGGTCAAATGCCCCAAACCGTGGATGATCACAGAAAGAAGCAGGCTACCACGGAAAATGTCTCTAATGCTCCGAACAGTTATAAAGTGAGATGAGCTCGTTCACTTTGGTTAGTTTCTATTGTTTAAAATCTCCCTTTTTTTGTGTTTTTTTTAAGGTTTTATAATGGAAAATAATGATCATAGCCGATAGAAAATACTTTCAGGTTTATCATTTACTAAATGATCATTCAAATGGTTAGTTTCCTAAGATTTATTTAATTACTTTAATAAAAACATTTCAATAATCGGTAGATCTATTAGTGCTGTATTTTTTCATAAAAAAAAAATTAAAAAAAAACAGAAAATATATATATTTATATAAACATGAATCGTGTATATAATCCATTTTAAAACAAGGTTGCTCTGTTTTAACGCCAAGAATTGTCCAACTTGGTATTACGCTACATTATCTAAAGAAATGAACCCATTCTTGTAGAAATGAAGTAAAGGAATCCATTCCCCAGAGTATTACAAAACGCTGTTAAACAAGGAATTACACACCATCATCAGTGGAAGTGAATGAGAAGGGAATGGTGGTAAAATGGGTACAGAAAAAAAAAAGCACTACTTTCTTGTTTTTATCATCTTTTCAAAGATGCTTTCTGGTCTGAAGACGAACAAGTAACTTTTATAATTATGGTGTAAAATAAAGTTTGTACATTTCTGAAGTCTTGTGGCTAGTAATAAAAAAAGTTTCTTGACAAGCAAGTTCCTCCTCTTATATATATACTAACAGTGTACATTTGAACTAAGTCTCTTTACTAAGTTATGTATAACCAACATATGGGATCGTTCTGTTCATATTATTTTGTTTCGTCAAATAGTTATTCATTTTTTCATAATGCAAAAAGGTATGAATGATATAATTAATTTGCAGACATTTCAGTGTCAGAAGATTAATGTTAAAACTTCAATTACAAATTTTAGAACTAAATACATCAAATTAAGCGTGGATCTGCTATTGACTTTGATAAGGTAGATCAAAAGAATTCACCCCTCCAGACAATAGTTAAAGTTCACTTTGCACATTATTTCGATATTATAAATAAAATATCCAGAATATTCACCGGAAATTGATGTTTTAATAAAACCAAAATAAGAAACGAAACTTTTAGCGGTTTTGACAGTTTGTTTATTTTTGTACAAAAATCTGAAAAAAAAACTATATCACGGAAAAAAAAATAAAATTTGTTATTCCATTTAGGTATCACGACCATAGAATCCAAAACGAAGGTTTCTTACAAAATCCATATCCAAATATCTGGCTTTTCATTTTTTCACAATTTTCTGGAACACTGTTTGTTTTTTTTTCTTTCTTTAAACTTCGCATACTAAACTAGACAGGAAAAGCTCTGTTACTTTTATTAGAATTATTTTTCTGAGAAAATTTATTTTTTTGCAACTTCCAAGGTTAAATGCTATCATTTTAAAATAACTTACGATTCTGTTAAAGTACAGAACTACAAGTTTAACTTGTGACTTTTACATTTAACAATGACTTGTTTAAAAAAAATACCGAGTTTGAGAAATCTAGTTAACACAAAGTGCAACTGTAATGTATTGGTTAATCAGTAAATACTGATTTCATTAGAGATATTTTCCATGATAGCTCCTGCTTCTTTTGGTGGCCATCGACCGGTTTCGAGCGTTCGGCCATCATTAGGATGTTTTTGTAAAAACAATGTGATAACATAGACTTGCATGAAATCTTTCATGACCACAAAAGGAACCAAACATAACAACATACTGATTTGTTGAATATGTGGATGGGTCAGCAATGCTAATTTCTTACTGATTTCCTTGAAAATAGCTGGAATAATTTTCTGTAAACTTTATGTACTCTTTGTTTGGCGCTGTCTTTTGGACTTCGACGTTATCACTTCAACTGCTATATGCCTTGGGTAGGTATATGGTTCCCACCAACTTTGTATTTAATATTAAAACAAATGAGTAAAATTTCAAGTTTAATGGAAATTATCAATTTTAAAATTATTGTATTAACAAGAGAAGGTCGTGTTTCAAATCAGATTTTTTTTTCCTTTTAAGACTTTTAAAACATCCATATTGATATTCCTTTCATGCAATAATCCATACGAGTTCAAATCTGCACCAAGACTAACTTCCTTCTGAAACAACTTTTTCAATTTATTTATATAATTGAGTTGCAGCTGGGTCCGGAATATTAAATAATATCTATGATTTTGTCCATCATATAGCATGGTTCATTTTTTGTGTTCTGACTAGTTTCGGTTTCTCCTTCAGCATAAGAGTAAGACTATCAACTCTCTACTCAAATTAATACTGTTACTCTGGACTATGTATGAGAATGCGAGACCAATCAGAACCAAAAAAATGAACCATTTTACAACGGATAAAATCATAGATAACTTAATAAGTTTCAATTAACTTAGTCTTTCAAACTTTTGCTAAGAACTGTTCTGCCTCCCCCCCTCCCCAAATAATCTACCCTTGAACATTGTGCATAGCCCTTCCTTAAGAGAAGTATATAGATATATGCATGTGAAAGATATGATTGATGTGTATGTTTGCGGTTTGCACGTGAGTGTGTATGATGTGGTAGAACTGAGGCTAAACTCAAGACTTTGAGTTAAACTATCTCAGCAGCCCCCATGTGTATTGAGTGTATGTTAGTGGTGCCAGTAAATTAATGTTGGACTGTAATGCCTGCACTGATGCCAAGCTCCATATGTAAGTGGATAGTCTATTTCTCCCTAAAGGGAATAACTCTGTATATGTTATTTCAAGCTAAACAAATCTTTCAATGAACTGAAGTTTCATTGAATTCTGCTCTTCTTTTTATGTTAGGAAACAAAATTAACTTCAGATATGAATGGCAACAATTATTTATATTATTATGAGTTCTCATTAATGTTTTGAAAAGGATAATTACGACATTAGTTGAAAGAAGGGATTAGCTTTGTAGTAGCGTACTACAGGAGCCTCTACTCCAGTGATAGACAGTTTGTCTGTAGTGAGACAACATTTTTTCGGAGGCCAATAGTTCACTGAGAAAGTTCCTGGCGCGATTGATCTCTAATTAGGCGCGCTAAAAGAAAAATCTGGCGCGAATCACTTTAAAATCTTCAGGCGACACAATAGTATGACGCTAATTTCTATTTACGTGTAAAGTCCTGGCAGTTTTGTGTCTCTATATACAGTGTTCAGCATTCATTCTAGCTTATTTCTCAAAAACCCTTACTAACTAATTTTTCTCCTTCTAAAACCTAATTATAATACCGCTCTGCAAATGCCATGAGATTTTAATCAAACACACCAACCGAAGTGCGATTTTACTGAAACTTTTTTTCCAGATTATTGAAATTTTCTCAAAAAAGGCTATAACGATTTAAACTTTGTATATTATCTGCATACATTATTATTATTATTATTATTAACATCCACGGGTGGGCTATCCCCCGGTACCGCAGCCAACAGAGGCTTATTGTGCCATATCCGGTAGTTTCTAGTAGGTGAAGCCTCGCCTCCTAAGGAGTTTCAGGGCTTTCACCACCAGATCATTTTGCGCTACTATCTCCTCAGGCCACAACGTACCAAAGGTTTCGTAGCGCAATCCAGCTATTGCAACGCAATCAAAGAGCAGGTAGAGGCCGTCTCCTCCTCCTCCTCCTGACATAATCTGCTCAGGGGTTCCACGCTTATTAGCCCTACCTTGTGCAGATGCTTCCTGAACCTGCCATGACCCGTCAATAGCCCCGTCATCAGAAAGATCTGGTTCCTACTCAGGTTTAGGGTCATATTGGTCCGTCTTTTACACATTCCTGGCATCATCCTTTTACTGTGTATGGCTCCTGGGGTCTCCCTCCAGAGCTCCTCATGCTTACCGCGAAGCCTGTCTCTGAACGCTGCACGAATCGCTTCCCGGTTATGCCTGGAGAGTCTCGGACAATGCCTCTCGACATTCCTTAACTAGGGATCAGGTGGTTCTGTAAGCCTCTAGGGCTTTCAGTGCAGCCTGGCTGTCCGAGCAAATGCGTATGACTTTGCCCCTTAGTGCTCTACGCAGGTTCTCCTCGGCACAGACCTTAATGGCAAACATCTCAGCCTAGAATATTGTGGAGTATCTGCCCAGCGGCCACTCAATAAGTACCTGCGGGCTCACTCCACACACTCCTGCTCCAGTTTCGCAGTCTATCTTAGAGCCATCTGTGAACCACAAATCTGCATACATAAATGCCTGTCACATTTATTTGTGGGGAGTGAAGTTATGCGCGTCCGAGATTGTTCTCACGTGCCCCCTGGATATCCAATTAAACGAACAACATCAATCGCCAGCGCAGCCTTTTTTATTCTGGGCTGCGCGACATAGAATGGCTGAATAGCCGAAGTCATGGCGTAGGGGGAAAAAAAACATTTATTTGAAACTTATTCCCAGCGAAATTGATTTTTTAGGCGGTTCTGAGAGAACAATATCTTTCCTCTAAGGTGCCACTTCATCACCTGCATAATATTACATTAGAAGCATAAGTTTTCGAGTGTTTGGAATTTCTGGATAACGGCTAAACGATTTCCTTTAAACATGAAATGCTAACTGTATAGATATCAATCTATCACTTTTATTTGTAACATGTTTCCGAAAAAATGATGTTAGACACTGTTGTGATAATCTTTTTAAAATAAAACAAAACGTGTACCACAGGAAAACATCTTTATTCCAAGTAAAAACATAAAAACATAACATTCTGCTGTAACCTTCTACATCGTAATACCAACATCGATATATCACTCACAACATCTCCCTCTTAATAAAGTAAAAAATAAAAATAAACTAAAACATTTTGAAGTTTTTGTTTTGTCACATCTCATCACAGTCCCACACCTTTACTGCCCGTAATCCTCCAACCACGCTGGTGGTCTTCTTTCCCTCTTCGGACGCTGACTGACATCTTCATCTTCCTCCTCTTCATTTTCTTTAACTGACTCCTCTTCATCTTCTTCAATCTCTTCTCTCATACTATTTTTGTCTTTCTGTTGTTGATCCATTACCAGGTTGTCCTCAGGAGTTGTGCTCTTCATTTGAATGTATGGCATCACTCCTGAGTACTTAGGCTTCATTTTTTCGAATAAATGTCTTCTGTTCGCCTATATTTATACCTTCTTCATCTTCAATAAAGTATGCCTGGGAACTTCTCCTTAACCCCACAACTTTGCCCACCGATAACCGGCATCATTGGATGAGGGTGGTAACACTAATTTCAGGTGTTGTTGTATCTGCTCGGATAGAGCCAGGCTGCGTTGAAGGCGCTTAATTCTGTGTCTATCACTTCCAGATTGGTGTTGGAACTAGTTCTAGACTACTGAAGATCTTTCTTCATTAAAGGATGTGCTTTTGGTCTGGTTTCCAGGTCATATGGGAATCTTTGGGAATGAGGAGGTGGATAGGTTTGCCAAATTAGGTACCTCTCTCCCTTTCATTGGTCCAGAGCCTGCTGGTGGTGTGTCTTCTGGCACATGTTTGTCGGGCTTTCAGACGTGGATGACCTCACAGCACTCATCCTTATGGATGAGTGCAGTGGGTTGTCGGCAGTCTAAAATGCTCATTGGGGGCCCGGACGGAGCTTTGAGCAGTGGGGTCCGATGTCTTTCACGGACCTCCCTCAGGTATCTGGGTGGATTCCTCACTGGCATTGTGGTTTAAGGAGATATCTCTATATAATGGGACTCGTGCCTGACCCCTTTTGTAGAGTTTGTGAGACTGAGGAGGAAACACCCATGCATCTGATGACGAATTGTTTTGGGTTGTGAGGAGATTAGGTTTAGGACCTTCGGCCGGAATAGGATGTCGGTAGAGGATCTTAAGCTGTGTCCTTTTAAGGTTTTGGTCCGATTTTTTCGGTCTGTTGTGAAACTTAGATGGTTAAAACCTGGGCCTGGATTTTCATTCTAGTCCCAGTGGTAGGTATTCTTTAGGGGTAGCTATATGGGCCCGAGGGGGCTTTGGATAGCGTAGAGGTTTTTGCCCTCCCCCTTCGCGCATAATAATAATAAAATAACCAGGCATCATCTGGAAATTTTTTAAATAAAACGGCATCACCGACTTCTAATGGTGTTAAATCATGAGCATGCTTATTATAATAATCAGACATTTTGTTCTGATTATTTTTTATCAAACCTTTATAGACTGTTGGTTGTATAACCCTTTGTTCCAAATTTTTCGTGGTGGTGGGTAATAAAGTTCTCAATGGCCTTGACATCAAAAGTTGGCTTGGTGATGGTAAGTTACCTTTGGGCGTAGTTCGGTGCATTAACAATGCCAAATATGGATCACTATTATCCTTAGATGTTTTTTCTAGTATATCTTTGATTATTTTCACCGTTCGTTCAGACATCCCGTTTGATTGCGGGTATTTTGGGCTAGTTGTTACATGTTTGATATCCCATGACTTTAAAAATAATTCAAACTCTGCAGATTGATAGGGAGGTCCATTGTTAGTGACCAATTTAAGAGGAATACCATGTCTTGCAAACATTGACTTTAACTTTAAGATAACTGTACTGGCTTTATTAGAGTTAATATCAGCTACTTCAAAATATTTTGAATAATAGTCCACAACGAACAGAAACTTCTGATTCTTGAATTCAAAAATATCACTTCCCACTTTTTGCCATGGGCCATCTGGGATTTCGTGTGGAATTAAGGTTTCTTTTGAGTTTAAATTTCTCTGACTCAAACAGATTTGACAATTTTCCACCCGATCTTTAATATCTCTTGAGAGGCCAGGCCAAAACACCACACCTCTTGCCATATTTTTTGTCCTTTCAATAACACCGAACACCTTCCTGTGATAGCCACAGGAGGTCTGTGGTTATCACAACAGACACTTCTTCGAAATTTGTGATATTAAATTTCAAATGTTATGCTGAACTGATTCAATATTATTGGCGCTCTCTTCTGGACTTCAGTTAACTAATTCTTCTACGTACCTGTTTGAGTAGGTACCACCTCTATATTTATTTGAGGAGAAACGAGTAAAATTTGAATTTTAATGGAAATTCATCACATATAAAAATGTTCTAACAAAAGAGAAAATCGTGTGAATGAGTATTTCACACCAGATTTACATGTTTAGGGTATCTCAATAAATGTGAAAACGCAATTTCGAATATGTAACCTGTTCGCCATGTTTTCTCTCACACAGAGCTAAGATGGCTCTTAGTTTTTAATGTTTACTTTATCTGTAACAAAGTTTTAGAGAAAACCGAAATCGGTATATTAGTACTATTATCTGAGATCTGATCTAGGGGTCGAATTTCCTGCAATAACAAACAGTTAATGGATTTCCATAGAAGAAGAATTTCATTTAGTATTTGGTTCAATCTGAAACATTACAACATCTATTTAGCTGGGAAAAGGAAGGAATTTTCTGTGAAGTTTCAATAAATTACAACCACAGGAACTGAAATTAATTAAATTCCCTCCTCCTCCTCCTCCTTTCGACCGGATGTATTCACGCAAATATCTCACGAAACTTTCATAGAAATTCTCAAAAACCATAAACCGACACTTAAACCGATTTCCGATTATTACCAAAGAGTTGACGTAGACCACAAGAGAGGGAAACGTTTGGTGGCAATTTGTTGCCAAGCACCTCTTATTAATAATATCTCTTACATTTTGACAATTAAGATGAATTAAATTGGATAATATATAATTCAAAATTAAATTTCAACCCTATTCGGTTTCTTTTTAAGATTGGATGAATTTTGTAGGAAATAGTGAAGTAAAACGTTAAATGGGGTAGATCAAACTATGAAGTAACATTTAAGATCCTTATTATTTATAAATTATATTGAATAACCTTTATTTTCCCGCAGATTTCACAGAATGGTATGCCACTTTTACAGAAATAATCTTGAATTCTTTAATTTAGTGCAGCAAGAAATTCTAGCAATTTCCACTAGATGCCATAATTGTTTGCAGAGGAATGCATCAAGTGTTGTGGAGTTTGGTGACTCTGGGTTAACCTTGCTAAGAACTTTCTTCACTTGCCTTCCAGTATGTCAATGGTGGGGTGAGTAGTCCATTTGGTGCGGAATGCGTGGCATTTGTAGACGTACAGGAGGTGGAAATCGATCTACTAGGACACATACATATACACACACACACACACACACACACACATGCATACCTAGTTTTAACCAAAACAGTGATGGAGAAGAGTTTAAATTGGAAACTTGGCTTTTCCATCTTGCACGCAGCAATATGATGCTGTGTGGCACATCTCATAAATAAATACTTCCTTTAAAATAACTATAGAAAATACGCCTAATGACTAAAAAAAAAACAAAAAAACTTGTTTATAAGATATTGAATTTGATTACTAAATTCTTTCCAAAGAACTTTTTGGTGACTCAAAAGTTTATTTAAACCTGCCTATCAATTTATTATTCAAAATAATGCCTATCATTTTCGAAAACTCGTATATCATATTTGAGATAGTTGTCCGAATAATATTTAAGTAAACGATACATAAATATCATGATAATTGCGTAAAAAAAAAATTTAAAAAAGAACGTCCAAAAAATGTAATTTTGAATAAATTTTAAAGTATTCACTTTGTGGTGACATTAAATTGAACAAAAGAAATATAAGAATGTGAGGCAAATCTGAAATCCTAAACTTTCTCTTTAATAGTCTTTGTACTTCTTCTGGCTAGGGAGGATTTCCTCATTATTTAGACTAATTAGGAAAGTTTGATTTGGAATTAAATCCCCCAGTACCATTGGTAGACTGGGATCATGATGGCAGTGTATACTTATTTCAGGGAAATAAGTAACTAACTCACTATATTTCTAATTACCCAGATGCTTAAAGTTTTTTTTTGGGGGGGGCGACATAGGAGCTGCTTCTATTAATTACTAATAACTAACCAAAACCGTTTAAGCATAATTTAGCGCAGTGATCCATAGCTTATTGCTTATAAAATAAACAAAAAGAATGTTTCCCTTCTCTCTACTGTTCAATAGTTTGACCTAGATATTGTATTCAAGCGTTTCAAAGACCACTCCTCCTTAAAGACATAGAAGAAAATAAAAAAACAAATCATTCTACAATTTAATTGTAATTTGTATTAAATTATTTATATTCATTAACTATAATTCGACCTGAATGGCTGTACTAGTGCGAAGTTTGGGATTCTACGAAACCTTCCACCCTATACAGAATACAGCCTTCCAATCCAATTATTTATATCCACTAACTATAATTCGGCCTGAATGGCTGTACGAGTGCGAAGTTTGGGATTCTACGAAACCTTCCACCCTATACAGAATACAGCCTTTCCAATCTAAACTTCTACGACACATAACTGAAGCACCCTATTACGTGTCAAACCTTACACCTCACACAGATCTCAGTATACTATTCGTGATAGACACGATCACAACCAAATACAAAAAATTTCACGAAAGACTATCACAACATAACAGCTCTCTCATCTCCAATTTAAGCTTGCCACAGAATACAACAATGAGACTGAAAAGGAAGTGACCTATGGATAATCTTCGCAACTAAACGCTCTAACAATGCCACTTACCTAGTTTCTCCACTCAAGTTCTTCAAGCCAAGCGTATTGCAGTGAGCAATAGCAATTATTGTTATCTGATTTAACAGAGTTTGCTTATACAATAAAGAAACTAAAAAAAAAA
>JAAEAF010000308.1:0-11157 GCA_011037195.1 Triatoma infestans
GTAGATAGATAGATAGATAACTTTTATTAATAATAAATACAATAATTATCACCTTAAAATAAGAAAAGTAATTACTGACATAGCTTAATGGCTGTCTGTCAAGAGTGCTGCTGTTAATATGTTTAAATTATTATTAATATTTAGCTTTAAGTTAAATAAGTAATACCATTGTTTTATTAAATAAACAATCAGAATATAATGAGTTTGGTTTAATTTGGTTGTATACATAAATTTATAATTAAATAATATATAAACGAAATAACACTTTTTGAATAAACCATTAATTATCCTCTAATTGATATATAATAAAAAAGAAAATACAGAAAGAAAAATTTAAACTTAATTTTAAGACAATCCTTCAATTCAATAATTAAAATTACTAATCAAAAATGAACGATACGCTAGAGCATGTCTTAAAAAACCAACCAACGCCAACCAGTCTGCACCATTCAAATATTGTACCATTACAGATTCTGACAAGCAGAAGGCTCCAAAAAACTTCAGTCTTATCATTTTAAGAATTCTACAACGTCCTAGGAAGTGGAACACATCCTCATTCTATAGAAGGTCACACATTGAGCATTTGTATTTTCTTCCAGAAATGAAAGGTTTAAAATTTAAATTCAGGAGCCCCCCCCCCCTTACTTTAATCAAATTACTAAAGTGCGACCTTTCTAGACTCAGATCCATATAGTCCACATCCAGGGACAGTTGTTTTTATATATATATTATGGAAACCACCACTCACAGCCCGCTGTCTGTAACTCTCTTGATAGTCAACTATTAAACCATCCTTTATACCATTCATTTCTTTTTTAAGTTGTTCATTTGATACAAAAACTTCATTAAATTCACAACCTAAACGATTTCCCAATCAATCCAATCCTTAAACCATAATATTTACTTACTAATTACTTCCTTGGCTATTAATGTGGTCAAACGGAAATCTTTATGATTTAAGACTTAGCCTCTAAATAAATAATATAATCTGGGGTATTTTTAGGAAGTCTGAAAAGTAATAAACATACCTTTCAACCCTCTCTATTTTATCCACAAGACGTAACCCTAGCATTGACAAACGTAAGTCAACACTGATCGCATCACCGAATTAAACACATCATATTTTGCTGAAAGGGAATAAGATCATTAAAGAACAGGCTAGACCAAACAGAAGTAACCCCTAACAGCATGACGAGAGCTCCGTGAAATGGGAACCAAGAGAAAGAGAGTCGTCTGAGTATTTCTCACCAACATTTTTTTTCTTAGTTTTACACCAATTTCTCAAATTTCTCCAAGTTGGCTCCAATATTTTCTTCCGAATTACACCAATAAAATTGTCGTGGTGGTTGGTTCCGCAGAGCTGGAAAGCATCAGAGACATTTTCCGTGGTAGCCTGCTTCATTTTGTGGTCATCGACTGGTTTCGGGTGTAAACTAATGTGTGCTGTCACACTGTAAACTTTAGAGTGTGTAAACTAAGTTTGCTCTGTGCAAGTCTGGGTTGTCACACTGTCTGAAAAACGCATCCTGAAGATGGGCGAACGCCCGAAACCGGTCGATGACGACAAAATGAAGCAGGCTACCACGGAAAATGTC
This sequence comes from Triatoma infestans, assembly GCA_011037195.1. NCBI lineage: Eukaryota > Metazoa > Arthropoda > Insecta > Hemiptera > Reduviidae > Triatoma > Triatoma infestans. The sequence goes on from JAAEAF010000308.1 coordinate 1,596, forward strand.
TCTGATACACCAATAAAAGCCCATTATTATTAACTTTTATTTGAATGATTTTTTCAGAATAAATTATTTGGTGGGAGGGGGGTTGGGAAAACTGTGAGTTAGAGTTATCTTCATACTTCCATTACAAAGTTGCGTCTGACAGAGATATATTCTGCATTATGGACTAACAAGTACAATTCCCAATATCTATATTTATAAAGTCAGCTATACGTTCACTAAACATTCCAACTTACACAAGTATACACAACTTTATACCAGAATTTTTGTTTTGGTTGGGGGTAGGGGCTTTTTGTTTATTATAAATTTTATTTCAAATTTCATCAATGTTTTATAAAAATTTTAGAATAAAGAATTTATAGAATAAAAGAATATTTTGTTGCAGAATTTGCTACAGTAGTTAGTTGGAAATAGATTTGTAGGGCTCAATTTGAATGTATGTGGAGTAGTCAAAAAGCCTGAGGTAGTAAGGGCCAGGTAGGCTCAGGTCATAGCCCTCATGTTCGATCCACCAGTAAAGAGGGCAGGCCAAACTCCCCGCTGGTGAAGGGCACGCGTGCGTCTGTTCGTGTTGCAAAGCCATGTCTGCTGTGTCGAAGGCACCGGGTGGTGGGGGTTGAAGAACGGTGGATACGGCCGACCCTTGTTACTATATAAATATAGAGTTAGGCCTTCCATTTCTGCCCTTCACTAAATCTTGCATAATATTAAACTTCTTCAGGCCGCAGTCCGCCTCCAAAAAAGAAAAAAAAATAACCTCTTTAAAAGTTAGTAGTAAATAAATAATAAGACTAATTCCGGAAGGGTGGGGAGAAAAAACTAAAAAAATAAATAAATAAAAATGTATGTAGTATCAAGGTGATTAATGGCGGCGGGGGCGGGTGAAAAATAAAAGAAGCTCCCCTTTCTTTAAAGAAAAAAAGGAAAATATATCTATTTTTTAAAATGTGGCCGCTTCGTGCAATGTCACCCCCCCTAACCCCATTCCAGCCACCCTTATATCATGCTGAATTAACGATCGGTTGTTTAACAAAGCAAAATTTATACATGTCGGCGCGCGGTGGGGAGGCACGAGTGATGCGGTGCCTGTTCTTCTTCAAACACAAAATCACTTTGATGAGGCAAAATCTGGTTCGGCCGGCTCGCCCTGCCCCGAAACATTTTTTATTAAATAAATTCTTCTTGGTTTTTTTTTGTTTCCAAAAAAAATTATGTCGCTTTAAGCGGTTATTTTTTGTCTCTTGTATTTTGCGGCCCCATCTTGTACAGATTTACTTAGACAAAGAAGTAAATCTAGAAAAATAACGCTCAACTACATTGTGCTAGATCTAGTTCTCTCCAACTTCCGGTTATTTTTTGTCTCTTGTATTTTGCGGCCCCATCTTGTACAGATTTACTTAGACAAAGAAGTAAATCTAGAAAAATAACGCTCAACTACATTGTGCTAGATCTAGTTCTCTCCAACTTCCGGTTATTTTTTGTCTCTTGTATTTTGCGGCCCCATCTTGTACAGATTTACTTAGACAAAGAAGTAAATCTAGAAAAATAACGCTCAACTACATTGTGCTAGATCTAGTTCTCTCCAACTTCCGGTTATTTTTCCTTAATACACATTTTGCTTGCGTTTTCTTTTAACAATACTTTTTTATATTCACTGAATGTCGCTTGCCTTGATCAAGCCACAACACATCTTAGCAATTTAAAGACAAAACGCCACAGATCACCTGTAAATCCTATTTTCTCGAGGTAATTGTGTGTGCAGCAGTCAACATTCCAACATTAAAGAAAATAGAGCGGTTTGCGAGAAAGTTGCTGGAACGTTGAATTGAAAACTCACTTTTGAAAGTTCAACAAGATCACAACACTCCCTCTTTTAGCAGTTAGAGAAAATACAAAATAATTAAAAAATATTTAAAAAGAAATATGGTTGCTGAAACTTTGTAGATGAAGAAAATATCGAGTAGCGGTAAAAAAAAAAAACACGCTTTCATAGATTACTCAATGTTTTGACAAATTTATTGTCTTCTTCAAGGATAAAAATGAAAAAGCGGTGAATTTATTCTTAAACCAAAACTTGTATTAAAAACCTAACCATACAGCACATACAAACACCAAAAACTAGCTAACAGTTATTTGTGGTGTGCAGTGAGAACTAGATCATCCCAAATCTTCATTTGGATATATGTTGACATTCAAAACATGTGACTAATACTGACTTACTAATTTCTTAACTAAGTAAACTTAGAAAGATGGAGCTGGAGCAGTTTTAGAATTAAGTGATATCTCATTTAAATATCTGCTTTATAGATGTGATATTCCCATTAGTTATCTAGTACAGCCAACAGATAAAGGAAAGGTAAGAAGAAATAAGCAAATGATACTAATTGAATAGCAGGGTATGAAGTTGATGATCTGTCTAAAATATATTTCAGACATAAATTGTGTAAGGCAAAAAAAAAAAATAGTTTTTGCATAAAACATGTCCAAAGCATCGATTTCAATTTCTAGAGAAGAAAGTGGTGATTGCGTGCCAATATTGAATGTTCAAGTGGGAAATAAACAACGCCATAATAACCCGACTCCTTGTTTTAACCTTCTACCAAACGGAATTTGAATAAGTTCATTGCAAGAAAGAAAGTATGAATCACTCAGATGATTATTTTCCTTCAAGTATACTACTCAAGTGCCAGTGTACTACTCAAGTTCCAGTATACTACTCAAGTTCCAGTATACTACTCAAGTTCCAGTATACTACTCAAGTTCCAGTATACTACTCAAGTTCCAGTATACTACTCAAGTTCCAGTATACGTATAAATCTTCTTCAATACTGGAAGTTTTGCAATACCGCGAAATTGTAAATTTACTCTATAACAGTGGCGAAATATTTGTATTATATTGAACTAGCTCTTAACTGGGGAGCCAGAATTGTAGACTCCCCCAGAACTACCCTAACATATATTCACGTAAAAGTAGTTGTTTAAAAGTATCTCAAACAACTTTGTCTTAGTACAGGTTACAAAATTGTAACTGACAAATTTTATAGCTAGTATAACAAATTTAATGAAATTCGTCGGTGTTTTTATGGAGAAAATCACAAAAACTGTTCATTAAAAACGCACTTCCGGTTTTCAGTACCGGCTTGAAACTTTGAATTTTGAAATTTATTTATTTCTAATTAATTTTGTTTATATGGTAGCATTGTATAATCAACTGAGGTAGCACTTTAGAGAAAAAGAAATCCTCCCTCTCCCCCAGAATCCCCGTTAAATGAATTTACCCGGAGAATTGTTTCAAATAAAAGTTGTAGCTACTTGATGTGAGTAGTTCCCTACATTAAAGAAAATCGTTAAATTCGTTTTAGTGAAATTAGCTGAAAACTGAAAAATTCTTTTCAGAAAAAACGCATTTCCGGTCATCCGATTTCCTTCAAACTCGGAATTTCATCAACATATTTAATTCTAATTAATATCATTTAGATAATAGAATTGTGTAATAAACTGATATAGCACTTTAGAGGAAAACTTAATCCCACCCCTCCCCCAAAAGTGCCCTTAAATGTTTTTTCCCGGAGAAATATTTCAAATAAAATTTGGATGTATATGTAGTTAATCTACCATGTTTAAAGAAAATCGTTTGAGCCATTTTTGAAAAGAATACAAAAAGCTTATTCTCAGGTTTCCTGGTAGCACTTGACCGAAATATTAGGATGAACATTCTGCAATTTTTCGTTTTTGAGATATGCTGTCCCATGCATACACACACACACACACACACACACACACACACACACACACACACACACATTGACAGACAGACACACTCCCAGATCAATTGCTAAAAACCACTTTTTTGGACAAAACGTGTATTTCCAGTGAAAACTCGATATTGAAAATTTGACACGAATACAATACTTAATAAAATGCGACACCCATATAAATGTAAAGAAAATTGTTGGGACCTTTTTCGTGAAAAAGTCTGTAACAAACACTACTATAACCAACAGGAGACTTCTCGTGGTTGGAAGTTAGTGCGGAGTCATCCAAACCGCCATGTTTTAGATACAATGGTTGTCAAGCATGAGAATTTTATTTTTTGTTATACTGCTGTATGAGGAACAATCAGGATGCTGCTATAGTGAGCTAAACAGTACACATATACACACTCTCTTATTAAATAGGTTCTTAATTATATGAATTTAAAAGAAGTAAAGAGATGCAAATTCTGAGAATGTATTTTAATTCAAGTCAAATATTAGCCTCTCTATAACCTGTTCCGATTGGTATAAGCTCAAAGCCACTGTATCTGGATATTTATTTCGATCTTGTTTTTGCGTATTGCTGCTAGAAGTCGGGCTATTTAGAGTTGAATAACGTTAGTTTCCACACTAGTGAGAGAAAGTAGTGTGTAACTCAGTAGTCAGAAAAACTAGAACTTCAGCTACTGATTTTAGAGGGAAATAATTATAACATTATTTAACTTGTGTAGAAATATTCTTTTGCACAAAAGTTTTATCAATACATATATTTCCGGTAAAAAACAATCAATTTCGAAACTATGTCGCGATCGCAATACTCCCTGTTACAGTAATAATAGAAAGTAGGAATATATTGAGAGCTAGTTTACGCACTTGCACTAATTCTATAAAATTTGATGAAAATCGTTTGAGGCAGCAGAAGAAGGGAGGAAAATGTGAAGTGAACAATCTATCGTATTGAACCGTTTAACTGATGGTGTTGGTGATGATAGCTGTAGTTGGGTCGGCGGAGTAGACATTGCGGGCGATAAGAGTCTGGCCAGCAGCACGCATATAGCGTTCTGGTACTTGATTGGGAATGGTGAGGTGGAGGCCGATCGTGGTCAACTGTCGGCATGTACGGCCGGACCATCTGACCCTGGGAGTCACGACCCCCGGGCTCTCTTTATCCATTGCGCTCGGCCTATCTCCCCAACTACACACCAAACAGAGATGGTATGCTAACACGAAGGAGAAAGTAATATATAAACTGTATATAAAATCCGGGGCCCCTCTTTCTTCTAAAATTCTCTAATTCGTCGAGCGTGAGATACATTTTTGTTTTCAAACTTCTTGCCCAGTCTTTTGAGTGTGTAACAACTTTTCACTGATACGACTGGCCTGCAGCGTTTCTGGCGCCTTACAGATTAAAGTGCGCGCGCAAAAAAGGATTTTTATCGAATATTGCACGAAAAATAAACACGACTTTAACGTAAAAAAATACGTCGTGGGAGATTTTTTTTATTTTTATTATTATAATACTATATTTATATTACATTGTTCCCTATTTATCTGATTGAATTATTATTTACAATAATTAATACGATAATTTTGATTTCGCTCTACTTAACAAATGGCATGTAAAAAAATCGATTCTATATTTGAAAATATTCTTTGATACTGGAATAGATCAAAGAATATTTGATTTCTGGTTGCCAGTTCTTGAATCTCGCATCAAATTGTCATACGCCATTTTTAGATTAATTTTTTTTTACTTTCTGTTATTGTCGAGTCAAAGTTGAGTTTTCGCCCAAAATATTCTGAATACGATTTTTTTTTGTAAAGTGAATATTTTGTGTTTGTACGATTAAAATATTTAAAAAACGAAGGCAGCTCAAATTTGAATAACGTCATTCCATATTTGTCTTTCATAATAATTATTTTGTCGGCCTGACAGATGGCATCTATTCAAAATTATACTAAATTCATTTAATGCAAAAAATTAATTTCTTTTATTCCATATAATGCACAGTACATCTTGATTATGTTTCCGAATTTATAATATAAAACCTACTTTTATTACACCCACTAAACGGTGATAATAATAAAAAAGGAACCGAAGTAAAGTGGCGTGTTTGAAGCCATTAATATTAAATTACCGTTATTTGGCGTAAATTAAAATATGAAAAGTATATCCCCTCTACTCAGACTGGGGTGCTACATTCTGATTATTGCTTACATTAGTATAATAAAAAGGTTTAAAAAGCTTGCATGCGATTTCCCTATATTATATTTTATATATTAATATGTGTGTGAATGTAGGATAGAATAATGTAAGGTTGAACAGTGCGAATCTCCCATGTAAATTATTGCAAATATGCACATAAAGTACCATGTCCGACTGTCTGGCAACACGGCTATCAAAGTGGTTCGCTTAATTCTTACCTTCTCTTATTATTGAAAGAAGTAGACACCAAACAGCGAATGCGCACTAAAGAAAAATTCCATCCAGCTCTAATTTGATATTAGTCACGATGGTATTGACGACGTGAAGGTGTCGATCAAAATCACTCAAACGAAAGTGCTATTTTATTGAAAACTGTCTCATTACTTTCTCTTATTCTAGCAAGAGGAAGTATTGCTGCGAAAGGGGTCAAATTTCCGAAATTTAGTTATCACCGGAATTACATGTTTAGAAGTCTCCTGAGTTGGAGAGAAATGTTTTTAGGGAATTGTGTTTATGTCGGTGTGTGTAACAAAATATCTCAACAAAGTGGCTCACAGCAAGCAGCTCAGACATCATATTCGATGAGAGAGTTCCATAAAAAAGTTCAGATAACCGGAAGTGCATGTTTTTTTTTAATGTATTTTTACAATTTTCTCTAAAATAGCTCCAGCGATTTTATTTAAACTTAGCACATTTACGATACTCATATACAGAGAGGGATTCCGGGGAAGCTGAGAGATTAGTTTTACTTGCAAACTGTACAATTACATTTTTGGGGATTGTATGGTGGGTATTTTTTTTTTGAAGGGGTGCCGGCCCATACGCTTCGGGCCTTACGAGCCTTACGATCTATTGTCGCATAATATCCTTCCTACAGAAACTCCATCAGGTTAAGATCCCTAAGGAATTCTAGTAACCTGACGGGCTCTAGGGAGGGTATATATCCCTCTCCTCCATCTGGCAAGTACCAAGGTATACCCGGCGTGGGTATAACGCTGCCTGGAGTATACGGTTATTCATACTCAACTGCTCATATGTTCTGAAAGCTAAAAATCTTAATACCACCTCCAAGTGGTGAGACATTATTGTGGTTACTGTGATTATTGGAGTAAAAAACGAATTCGCATTTGAAAAACAATTTCAAAAATAATATAATCAAACAATATGAAATGAAAATTGAAAGAAAAATGTGCAAAAACCATGTAGCAATGTGAATTTTACGAACTCACGAACTAACAAGCGTTCTAAAATATAAACAATGAAATATTTAGATTAAATTCTTAGCAGCTAAAAACAAAAGAAAAAGGAAAAACCGATGGAGCGATGATAAATGTGGCGTAGACAGATTAGTTCTAGACATGTTTCATTTGGTGGGCCAGCCAGCTAGATAAAAATCTTCCAAATTGTAGCGCACGGAGTGGCGCCACGACTGCAACAACGTCAGCAACATTTCTTCTTTCAACACCTTATTCGGTGAAACATCTTTTATTAAATTTTACAAGCTGTGAGGATGAGGGAGTTTTCTGTTAAAGAATGTACCAGAAGTAAAACTAGGAATAAGTGGGTCTCACTTGGGCGGGCGGATTCCTGAAACTGTAACTTTATATTTATTTTTATTTTCTCTTACAACTGAAATAGGGAAGTATAGCAATTGTGTCAAACCGGAAATACCGGTTTTTAAGGTCATTTGAATATGAAACAAATCTGATGCAACTTTATCTTAGTGCAATTACTGTCATTCAAACTTACAAATTTTCTTCAAAATTTCCTTCAAACTAGTTCACCTTAGCGCCAATAGAGTGCGTTGGTGGGGGTAGAGGTGTTGATTTTTTTAGTGCATAAGGTTTATCTGAATATGACTGCATGACATGGTAGTAGCCTGTACTAGCCACCTCCCCACCAGCAAAACTTGTGTCGGCAGTTTAGAATTAAAGCCTTTCCCACATGCCTCAGAACTCCCTAAAATGATTTCCTCCTGGAAAAGGTTTCAAAAAAGTAGTAGTTTCATATCTGTACTTAGCATTCTGTGTTTACATACAATTTTTAGAGCTACTTCCGAGAATATTACGAAAAGCTCAGAGGATTTGTCTCACAATTTTCACTAAGGTTAATCGATTTGCTTTAAACTTAGAATCCAAGCAATGCGTTTAATGTATCTTAGTACACCGTACTGTATCGATAGTAGCATTGTAAATGAAGCAATAAAGTTATCTTAAACTTTGAGGAAAGCCTAAAGTTGCAGTTTCCCAGAAGTATCCAAAATACAATACTTTCTGTGGAAAACTAATTCAAATAAAAGTGAGAGACTTTTGCGTGTGACAAGTTTTAAGGAAATGTTGATGCCATTTTCGAGAAAAATTGAAAAACAACTGATAATACAAAACATTCACACAGTCGCATTTCCCAGTTGACGAGTTTTGTCCAAAACGTTCATAGATATACGATGGTAGTATCTAAACGGAATATCAAGATTGAGTATAATACAGAGGTTTGTTAGGTTCATATTAGGAAAATTCGGTGTGAAACACTCATACGACTTTCCTTTACTTAATGTATACAATTTATTTAACCAAGAAATTTTCTTTAAAATTGCAATATTTCAATTTATAGTTCTGCTGATCATAAAAATGTGGTGGGGGTTTAACTAAGGGGCCTTATGTGGAGCGCTCTATGTCATAACTAAAAAAGCTTCTAGAAATTAATATTTAAAGTTACTGACAAACCGCGAAAATCAATTTTTCAAAAAATGATTCAAATCCAAGTGATACATTTCTATCGATGCATCAAGAATTCTAATTTTTAAAAAAAATTGTTGCAACCGTTTTCAAGAAAATTTAAAAACTCATAACCAAATCCAAAACTTATTCTGTAAAATCGCACTTCCGGTTAACCAATTTTCTTCAAATTTGGAATTCTATCACTGCTACTAATGTGCATTAATATGATGTAGATGGTAAAACCATGTATTAGACTTATGTGGTAGTTTAGAGAGAAGTGTAACGCTACTGTTCTCTCAGAAGTTCCAAAAAATCAATTTTCCCTTAGAAAATGTTTAATATGAACGTGACAGGTATTTATGTGTGTAGATAGTATACAAAGTTTAAACAAAATTATTGGAGCCGTTTTCGAGAAAACCATGACAAACTGAAGAAAAAAATTCAGTAAAATCGCACATCCGGTTTTACTGGATTTTGCCGGAAATCTTGGTGAATGATGCGGTGTACGCATCGAAACCAATTTGACGGAATACCAAGTTTGAGTTGCCTGCGACTTTTTGTATTAGAGATATTCTGTTAACACCAGATACATACACACACACACACACACACACACACACACACACACAGACTGTTCCCTAAAAACATTTTTTAAGATTGAGAGGTTCCCAAAACATGTATTTCCGTGAACGCCCGCAATGCTTTCTCATCCTAGGAGTAAGAGAAACTAAACACAGCAAAGATTGTTACTGAATGTTGGATGTCTGCAGAATGAGGTGGAACTATTGGGTGGCAGAATGAGGTGGGACTATTGGGTGGCAGAATGAGGTGGAACTACTGGGTGGCAGAATGAGGTGGAACTATTGGGTGGCAGAATGAGGTGGGAC